>JAECUM010056030.1:0-11143 GCA_016617855.1 Megalonaias nervosa | reverse complement strand
CTTGACGGCGGCGTTAGTTATAGAAGAGCAATGGCTATTAGAACAAATCATCATAAACTTGAAACAGATGTTATTATCAAACGCGGATTAAGTAATTTTGATGACAAACGTTATTGCGAAAATGGAGTAGATGCATTTGCACTTAGGTACCGTCGCGATGACAGATTTAAACCTGATATCATCTTTCCCGACTAGGGTATGACATTTTTTCTAAACTTTAGAAATAATGTTTGAAAATTTGACAGTGACAAATAGCATCAATAGCAAAATCAAATAACTAACTATAGACGGAAAACAGTTGACAGATGAAATTAACAATGACATATCGTGAATATGCTTCAGTAACCGTGGCAAGCTAAAACTTTCGCTCATAAGATCTGGTGAGAGCGAGTATTTCAAATATCTTGAAAAATTTAGCCCTGAGTTGTCAAAGGGATTTAATAACTTTCACAATCCGATCAGTCAACAGAAATATACTAAACTTACCATTGATCTTGACCGATCGAAAGTATATTTCATTGATAAAATATATCCTCTTAACAAACTACAAATTGTTACGAATATGTAATTGAATTACTTGTGTGTTAGTTTTAAATTCTTTTTTCTATTTTGATTTTGTGTCATTACATTTTATTGTACTGATAATTTTCATTGGATTTAAGTCTCTTTTCGGAAAATTGGCTTGACCCGATTAGATTTGAAACCTTGTTTTACCTTACTACTATGTTTGCATCCCTTATTAATACACGTCTATTTTGCATATATAGAGAGAGATGAAGATAGAGAAGTGAAACTATTAGATTAATTACTGTACCAATAAAAAATATTTTTCTTTAGAAAATGTTTACATAATTCTTCTTTACTTTTAGAAAGTGTGATCACTTTCAAATAGCACGTTCACAACGGACTAAAACTTCCTGATACACTGATACAAATTGTTGTCTTAACTTTTAATGCACAGAAAGTCGGATATTTGCTCTAATTTGCACAAACATAGTAATGACAGACGTGATGTGAAAAAGAAATCAATATCTTTGTTTGAGAGAGAGAGAGAGAGAGAGAGAGAGAGAGAGAGAGAGGGAGAGAGAGAGAGTAATACAAGGTCTTCGATCTAGCAAATACAAGTGGAATTAGGTCAGACACCTAAAAATTAAAGATTGTGAATGTGAGGATGTTCCAATTGAATAACATAGATTCTTTCCTATGAATCCCAATAGTAAAGACAGCTTTAGCTACACTTAACTCGGAGATTACTGATGACGTTATCTCAAGTACACCTGAAGACTAAATAACGCGGTTATAAGTACCACAACAACATTACAGAAAGTATGTTGAGTCATACGTAATTGGGTATTTCTTAATAGTGAACTTTGGTCATTGTTTTCTTAACTTTATGATACAAAATTTTATTTTATAGGGGTGGGTGGAGAATTTAAGCATACCAG
Source organism: Megalonaias nervosa (assembly GCA_016617855.1). Classification (NCBI taxonomy): domain Eukaryota; kingdom Metazoa; phylum Mollusca; class Bivalvia; order Unionida; family Unionidae; genus Megalonaias; species Megalonaias nervosa. The sequence goes on along the minus strand of JAECUM010056030.1, from coordinate 9,698 downwards.
ATTTGTTCAGTACGTATAATGAGCTTAAGCATTGTGTTTCTAACTTCATGATATGAAAACCCGATTTTGCATCATTGCCAAATCTTGTCTGTCTTAAACTGTCATATCTTTGAATTGTCACATCTTGTATGTGATAAATTTTCACATCGTGCGTGTTTTGAATTGTCACATCTTGGACGTGTTACATTGTTACATCTTGCATGTTTTGAATTATCCCATCTTGCACTTGGTAAATTGTCACATCTTGTGTGTGAAAAAGAAATCAATATCTTTGTATGAGAGAGAGAGAGAGAGAGAGAGAGAGAGAGAGAGAGAGAGAGAGAGAGAGAGAGAGAGAACGAAGGCAATACAAGATCTTCTATCTAGCAAATACATGTGGAATTAGGTCAAACACCTGGAAATCATATACTGTGTATGTGGGGATGTTCAAACTGAATAGCATGGACTTTTTCCTATGAATCCCAATCGTAAAAAACAGTTTTATCTACACTTCACTTGGAGATTATTGATGACATCATGAATGACTAAGGTAAACCTGAAGATTAAACAACGCTGTTGTAAGTACCACAACAACATTAGAGAAAGTATGTTGAGTCATACGTAATTGGGTGTTTCATAATAGTGAACTTGGTCACTATTTTCCTAACTACGTGATATAAACTTTAATGTTATGGGGATGGGTGGAGAATTTAAGCATACAAGATATGTGTGTGTGTGATTTGGATTTTTAACGTAGCTTTAACAATTTTTCAGTCATATCGCTACGATGTCTGCAGTGTGGCAGTTTATAGTGATGTCTAGCACTGGGGCATCATTCTGCAGACATGTAGCATGATGTCCCACCGAGTCACATTATCCAGACACCAGGCCAACCAATCCTAACACTAACCTCTTAATGCTGAGCGCCAAGCGAGGCAGCTGTTAGTACCATTATTATAAGTCTTTAGTATGACTCGGCCGGGGATCGAACCCACGACCTCCCGCGTCTGAGGCGAACGCTCTAACCACTAGGCCAAAAGAGCGGTAGCATGCAAGATAAGTTCAATACGTATTAGGAGCTTAAGCAGTATTTTTGTAACTTCATGATACGAAAATCCACTTTTGAATCATTGTCAAATCTTGTATGCGTTAAATTGTCATATCTTAAGTGTTTTGAATTGTCACATCTTGTATGTGATACATTTTCACATCTTGCATGTTTTCAATTGTCACCTCTTGCACGTGTTAAACTGTCACATTTTGCACTTGTTCAATTGTCACTTCTTGAACGTTTTGAATTGTCACATCTTGCACGTGTTAAATTGTCACATCTGGTATGTGTTAAAATTCTCGTATCTCCAATGCGTTAAAATATTATATCATGCATGTATTAAACTGGCCACTGGTCGCCACATTTTTATTATGAAAACTAGGCCACTGATCTCCAGAATTGTACTAAGAAACGCGAGGCCATTCGTCACCATCAGGCCTCTAAACCTATACTCCCTCCTCCAACCTATACTTCTTCCTCCACCCCTTACACCCATTTCCAAAGAGACATAGATAAATCGTTCGTGCCTATCCCCACATTTTATACAAATAAAACACCAAATCCAGATTATAGATTTCAAAATTAACTAACATTAATAAAATAAATTATGTGAGTTTATATTTCGGAGCTGGGTTAATATTATTAATATATTATTTGCATATAATTTCAAATAAAAAATAAATATAAAAATATAAAAAATAAAAATATAGCATTCAATGCATTACATAACAAAATACATCTACATAAAGTTAAATTGATTTGCAATAGTTATGACTTATCCCATCATTATGATTAGAGATACCCCATAAAGAAGACTTTTTTTTTTTTTTTTTTTTTGCTGTTTCCACATCTAGTGTAAATCTAGAGTCCTATTAAAGAGATGTTGATATGAATAAAGTTAAACAGATAATTTTGTCAAGACAAATTATGGGAGCCAGTGTGATCGAGTGGTCTAAAGCGCTCGCAATTACACATCACTGTGCTTACACTTCTATCCGCGTGCGTCCTAGCCTCGGGCTTGGCCAATGTTGGTATGTGAGAATGTTACCAGTCTCTAACCGTGGGTCGGCGGTTCTTACCGGGATTTTCATGGGTCCTTACTCCCACGTTTTTTCTGGCCGCCATGTATAGCCTATCTTTCGCTGAGAAATGGCTTTAAGTTCAAAACACAAAGAACTAATAAATGAAAATTATGCCTTATGTTTTAGTAAAGAATGATAATTATAAGTATCATAGCACCCAGGTAACACAAAAAAGAAACAGTCTAATGTACATCTTTTTACGAGTTATCAGCAGACTAATGGAATTAGGAATAGTGTGTTTAAATCATGGTATTATACCGTATATGTCATCTAATTTAGGTGGAAAAGTATACAACGTACAAAACAGAAAATGTGTCATGAACTTTCAATATTGCTACGACTCTATGGTCATAAAAAAAGTACCAGAAAGATCCAAAGCCAACAAGTTTTGCAAAACTTAAATATCTTAGTAATGATAGTTATAAAATGAAAATGTTTTAGGAACTTAGTGTATTATAAATTGAATCCAAAATAATCCTAAAATAAGTTATATTCAAGTCCAAAAGAATCGAATCCTCAGAAAGAATTTCAGATCCTCGAATGCACTGGTCTGCCAACAGTCCTGATGTATCAAATTAGGATTGACCAGAATTCATTTGAATAATTATTATATTTAGGAATTTCATAATTACGGTTCATCGCTTCCATTTAAAGCTGAAAAACTGAGCCGCACTATTTAGTACCTTAGCGTATTATAAAATATTTAACGTTGTCCTTATTAAAAATCGAGTTTCAAGTACATGAAAAAATATTCGAGTTTTGAAACTTTACGGTTTTTCGAACTACACCGTAGCCAATGTGTGCACATGACAAATGGTTTATAGAGCTACTGGTAAATGGTGTCAGAAGAGATTTGTATCGAAATCCGTCACTTCTGTTTCATGCACGTTTTCTTCATAACATTTACATATTGTTATAATACCAAAAGAAAAGAAATAGAAAATACAAGTGTCCTATATCGTGGTCAGTTTCGTGATCTATCATGACATTCATATTTGGTTTCCAAATAAGTATCTAGTGTTGGTAAGAATTAAAAGTTTAATATTGAAAGGCTGTCCTGGTTTACATAGATGGAAAGGAAGAACAAAATGGAAAAGAAAAATGTGTAATCATCATCATTATTATGTTTTGTTTTCTTTCTTATTTATTTCCTTCTTCTTCGGATTCTCCAGTAACTGCGAAGATGAAGATGGTTAGGACGATAGTGATGATGATTAAGCTCAAGAAAGTAATATAGACATTGAATCTTGTTTTGAATAAGTGACATCATTTACATAATATCACATTACAATGCACTTTCATTACTTCTTACATGAACATTTTGAACGATTCTCACAGCCAACGTATTTATAAACACCGTATAATGTAGACAATTTAGTTCCGTGGAAAATAAGTAGCACTGCACCATTCGTCATGATTTCATTATCAGCAGAAGCAGTGGTAGCAATAACTACTGGAAAAAACAGCTAATATATTGTAAATAGTAAGAGATATTATTACAGCAAAAGATAATGTTGTTTCTGCCTGTATAATCATAATGGTAGCAGCAAGAATAACTAAAACACAAATATTGTGAGTTATATTGTGAAATATTAGTAAGAGCACTTTCCTTATATTTTCGTAAAAAAAAAGTCGCAACATTCCTACCTAGCCAAACCACCCAGTCATCTGTGGGAGCAATTAGATTTACATACTTCAACCTTTCTTGTGCTGATAATTATTTATCTTTAATACTTTGCCCATGTCTTCATATTAGCCGCCAGGTTTCAGTGACATCCAGTATTTCTAGGAATTGTTATTGCACCAACGTATGAAAGAAAATCATTATGTTGGACATTTGCTTTTATTTACATTGACACTTCTATGTGTCTAATTATTAATATTCCAGTTATTATTCGCATTATACATCTCCTTTCTTTGGGGGGAATTAAACCGAAGTACAAACATTCACCTCATCAGGATTACATCTACATACATTATTTTTAATACAGGTTGCTGCTGCCGTTGATGATGCTGATGATGGAGGAGTTCGTGGTTGATGACAATTGTGTTAAACTTGTTCCCAGTTTTGGGGTGTTTAAGAGAGAATACATAATCCGTTCCAGGGGAGAACACATATTATTCACCACATTTTATAATGAATGATCATGTCATATATTATAAAATGGCATTCAAGTATCAATACTGTTCTTTATTTCTCTTTTTGTATTGGAAAATACATATAAGGAAATGATACATAAAAGTCAATGTACTTGTGTTTGACTATGCAACGGCGGTAAGACATTTTTGAAGAAATCTGACTCTTTTGGAAGAATATACCACGAAGGTCCAGTGAGGCTGTACAAAATATTATGCAATATATGGGACACAAAGACTCTATTCTGGAGGAGCTGTTTCTCAGATTTTCTATCGGGTCACGAATATTTTTTTTAACAAAAATCTTGCTCTAACGAGAGTTGACAGTGCATTCTTAAAAATATTTATGCATGCAAGTGCATAGGTGTATGCATGTATAAACAGGCATATATATATATATATATATATATATATATATATATATATATATATATATATATACAACACAGAAATGCATTCATTCAAGTAGTTCTATGGAACTCGTGGGCCTCTAACGTGAATTAATATTGGCCAGTAGGTTTCTATTGGTAGGAAATATGGCTTCTAACGGGAAATCCTGTGTTTAAAGTGTCCATAGGTTTAACATGGGAAATGTATGATAGCCTCAAACGGTGCAAAGTTTATGGCCTCGAAGGGTCCAACGTTTATAACATTATGTCGTAGGTTTGAGGCCATAGTGACGCTATATGGAAACCTATCATGCAAATTATTTAAGGCTAAAACGATTATATTGCCACAAAAGGAAATGAATACAACATATCACATATACTATCCAACTGGCTGTGAGTAGTGACCAGTGCCTAGTCATCCACAGCCAAACACCCCACATTATGCCATTAACACACCATGTATAGTGACCAACAACCCGTTCTCTTCTAACCAACACCCAACAATATATCATCAACACGCATTGTGCAGTGACCAAAACCCCGTCGCCTGCTATTCAACTCACCACATTCTATCATCAACACTCCGTGTTAAGCAACCAAACCCGATCACCTACAATCTTACACTCCACATTATACTGCCAGAACACCCACTGTAGTGACAAATATTCCTCTTTCCATTATCCAACACTACATTATTCCTTTAAACATGCCGTGTGCAGTGAATAATACCCCGTTTTCTATTATTACGTACCCCGCACAATAACTTTTACACGCCATGTGTACAAATCAATACCCGGTTCACTATTATCCAACACCCCACAATATACCATAACTGTACCATGTGTAGTGACCGATGCCCAATTCACTGCTAATCAACACCCCACGATATAAAATCAACAAGACTTGTGCAGTGACCGAAAAACCGTTGCCTACTACTCAACCCGCTACTCACTACATTATATTATTAACATGCAGTGTGTAATGACAAATTTCTCGTGCGAGCCATATGTATTGCAGAATACACCGCCATCTTCTATCCAACACGTCATACTATATCAATAGTGTATAGTAATCAATAGTTCTCTGCTATCCAACAACCCACACGACTCCATCAACAAGCCCAGTGTAGTGACCAATACCAAGTTATTCCGATCCACCACCACCCACTATACATTAACACACAGTCTGCAGTGACCTATACCCTGGCATCTACAATCTAAACCTCCACATTGTAATATCAAGACACCGGTTGTGGTGACAAACATCCCGTTTTCTAATATTGACTCCCAATATCATCTCATCAACACTCCGTGTGTTGTGACCAATATCCAGTTGTTTTCCGCTAATCAACACATCACATTTTTCCACAAATACGGTGAGTGTAGATATATTTCGGTGATTTATATATAAAGCATTACCTTAGGTTCAGATCATGTTGGACGTGTCATGAAATTTGCATGCATTGTAATGATGTTATAAATGACGTTAATAAAGGGAACCTATTTCTAATAAAACTAATGCCGACCTGACCAAAGAAGTACTAAACTTCTGAACCTGCACGGTAGTTTTAGCCGAAACAGAAATAAATCTGGTAATTTAGAGTATAATTACTAAATTTATGACTAGACTTCCAAAATGTCACGGCCTTCGAGGCGACTGCAACAAATTAAGAGCAAATGTTTAAATACTGACCGAGATTAAAATTTGTACCAACATTCCGAAATTCGTACTAACTTTAACCGAGACTGAAAAAGTCCGGATTTCTTTTTAAATATAGTGCAGACTAGAAGGATGCTGAAATTTCGAATCTAGTACGCATTTTATCGAAGACTAAAAAGAAATAACCCCGAAATATAATAATTATTGTCCATAATTTAAAACAATTGTAAAAAAAATAAAAAAAAAAAAAAAAAAAAAAAAACTTGTACCGAATTTATCGCTGACTGAAAAATGATGTCTGGCAAATTTAAACATTGCAAAATTTATTTTACAAATTGTAAAGCGCGATTTCAATAGTTTCATATCTTTGTAAATTTTGTCAAATAAGTATAAAAAAGTAATTTTCGAGCTGTTTTGAGTATCAACATCCCACACTTAGTAACCAAAGAAAACTCAATACAAGCTTGGACGTGAAGGAAAATATCTTTCTTAGAAAATTGAAATAAAAAATGTGAATATAATTTTTTTGTTTCTTGAAGACCACCCGGCACAATCTTGCATACATTAAAATTTGTAAATTGGCCCCGCTAATAGAAACATCAGCTATGAAGAAGGATGATTGGGGCTTGTCCTTTCCTCTTTATTTGCAAATGCCGAGAAACATTAGACATGAACGTATTTACAAAGTTGACATCGTTGAGGAATCAGAAAAGATTTCCAATGATGTAATACAGCTTCATTCTGCCATCGATATCCAGTGCGTTTCGGTTCTGAAGGAAATAGACAACCATAATGTTCACAAAACCACCTTTTTATTTCATCTACCACTCTAGAGTACTCGCTTTCAAGATACGTTACTAAATGTTCTAAGAAAAATCCAAGACTATCTTGATGAAAATATGCACACAGTATTGTCCACTCACGCAATGACATCTTATTCTGCTAATCACACATTATTGAATTGAATAGATAGAGGAATTCGTCTCATAAACCAATGATGTCGTCTTTGTATAGGATGTAATCCATAAAAATAATAAATACCACACCGTGATCATTGGAAAAGTAGACGGCTACCCAATGGGTGCCTGCTCTTTAACTATTGTCTGTGTTGATGACATGGGCTTGCACGTCTTTAGCGTTTCCATTTGGATGTTAATCTTTAGCACAAACTCCAAGAAGTTGTGTAAGAACTGTTAATCAAACGGTAATGAAGCTAACATGCATCCATTTCTTTTCTTCACGGGTAACGATAAGTCATAAGCTCACACCTAGCCTTTTCCTTGGAAAGCTCTGTCAAGTAAGTCGATGAACAAAGGATAATCTCTGCACACTGTTGCAAGAGAACTTCAATGCGTTTCATCTGAAGAGAAGTCAATGGCGGTAAAGAGTGGTCACGCAAGTCTTTATACCACGTTCTCAAAGTCTTCTCTTCTGATATGAGAGGTCATGCTTCTCTAGACACAAGTCCAACGTTTCTTCTGAACTCATAGTCAAATATTTAGTTTCTGTGTACAATGATCAATTTGATATCCACAACGATGTTCCACGGTTAGATCTGTGATTCTTCATTCAATGCACCAGCAAAGCAAGAGACTACATGTTCTACTTGTTCGAGCCATCTTGACATCATGGCTGCATTTTGTCTTTTTGTTCACTTGTGGTTTTCTGGCTGATATTGTTGTTCTGGATAAAATAAAGACGGCATTTTAATTTGATCTTTTCTTTGTTTCTTCCGAAGGTTTGGAATCGTTTCTAGCCAACTGTTGCTTTTCTGAGTATTGTCAAATATAGCGTGACACACGGCGTTCATATTGGCTTCGCCAAAGCCATTGCAGGATGAAGTTCCACACTAAGGTGGCTCGAGATTATAGGGTAGAAATTATGTTGCCCCTACCTTCGTTCTGAGTGAAATTATTCAGAGTCAAGTAAGATCTCATGTACATTTTCTGGGCAATATTGGGTTCAAAAGGTCTGGCAGACGACGCTTGTTCATCTATCGTGACTTCTATCTTGGACACGTTTAAATGTTGGAACTCGAAAGATTTATATCTATGTTTCCGTTGAGGGCTGTACAGCTGACGATGTCAGTGAGCAAACGTTTTGCCTATTTTTCGTGGAAGACATGATCTTCAGCCTTGGATTGGAATCCATAAGCAGTGGCGAAAGTTTCCACTCCCATTTGTTGTAGAAGATAATTTGCCGTCGCTTTACACAGACCATTACCAATGTCATTTCCCACAATAGGAATGACATCCACAAGGTGAACCTAAAAGTCTGGCTTCCTCAATGCTCGTTTTGCACTCATTGGCATTAACCATGATATGGTAAATAATACCACATCAAATCAGTATCAGGCACTCATCCGATCGATTCAATAAATACTTGTCTAGTAAACACACATCAAAATGGTAATAAATCCATCATTTCCAAGCTGTCATCTTCTTTGATTTTCTTTCGGTGGTAGTTATATCCAACTATGTGAGGACTGTCATTCTTTAAACTCTGTATCTTTGAACTTGTCCAATTGTCACGATTCCATACCAGTGATTCATGCAGATGTGTGTTGTTTGATTCATTTCCGCCATAAGTCAAGAGATATTCTAGGTAAACTCGGTAAGGGATTGTAGATGACGGATTATTGGTCACACCATGGCGTGTTAATTGTATTTTTAGGTTTGTTGCATAGAAGATGACCGGGTATTTGTCATTACAGACGGGGTGTTGATATAATAACGTAGGGTGTTCTCTAGTAGATGCTAGGTTAATGGTCAGTACACAAGGCGTGCTTATGGCATGGTGCGCAGTGTTGGATTGTAGAAGATGGGCTATTGGTCATTACTCAGGGCATGTTAGTGGCATAGTGTGGAATGCTGGATGGTAGAAACTGGCTTTTGGTCACTACACGCAACGTGTTGAGAGCATAGTATAGAATTTGGGTTATTATGTAACGATATATAAATTACTACATCGTGTTGATAGTATAATGTGGAATGTTGGTTAGTAGCTGACTGTTAATTGTTGGTACTAAAATTAGGGGTAATGGATAGTAAATCACTGGGTATTAGTCACTGCACAAATCGTGCTGGTGGTATAATATAGAGCAGAGTGGTTTAACTAGAGATCGGCGAGTCACACAAAATTTCTCTTCTAAAATTATGATGAATTGCTATAATATGGCCTACCAACATTACATTTTTATTACATGAGGCCCGCGGTACCAAAGATGCTTGACCACTATATTGTTTAGTAGATGACTGGGTATTGTTTTATGTACCTTTATATCGTGTGTTTTATTTTCGTCCATAACTGTAGGTTGTAAAGGTCATTTTGTGAACACCTACCTACCTACCTACCTACCTATATATATATATATATATATATATATATATATATATATATATA
>JAECUM010056028.1:0-32971 GCA_016617855.1 Megalonaias nervosa | reverse complement strand
AAATGTATCAGTGTGTTAATACAATGTTCCAATAATCATGTGTTGATTTTTATAAATAACTAGCTCGAGCTATTAAGGTCTGGATGTAGAGTACGTATGCAATGCATTTCCTTTTCTTCAAAGATTCATTATTGGTTAATTTATAAAAGGGAAAGACTTTGAAATTTCCTCCTGAACAGCTATGTATATGTTTACTGACATTTCATAAATCGAGCTCTTCTATTCAGTTATTATTTTTTTTTTTTATGTCTATGTACTGTCATTTCCTTAGTTCATTTTTCGTCTAATGTATGTAAAAGGCTGCACACCGCACATATATCAATGCATAAATCACATTTCTTGAATTGTAATTAATGTCTTGTTTAACTTTAAATAGCTTACCATTTAAAAATTTTATTGGGTTTCCTTCTGTTATATTGGAACAAATTTTGCATCTACTCGTACCACACTTGGTTACTCAGGCCTTTCTTTAAATGACGTTAAATTTAGATCTGGTAAAAATTTGTTCAAAATTTTTCGATTGTCTCTTACTATTAATAATTTTCCGTGTTTCCAAGACATTTTTTAGTTTATCACTACGTTTGAGTAATTGTTCACATGTTCGTACCAGCGGTGTGATATTTGTATTCCGTGGATTTTAGGCTGTAATTAAAGGGATTCCATTTCATGATGGGTTTATGTTTTCACGGGATTTCCCTTGATTGGTCCATTTCTTTTCGCTTTGAGTATTCCTTGATTGATACTTTCGTCTGGGTAATTTTGCTTCCGAAGATGTTGCTGTAACTCTGCCAGTTTTTGTTTTTTGTGTATGTTTGTTCTCTACAATTGTTATCCCTCTTGAGGCAAGGTTAAAAGGAATTTCACTTTTATATGTTTTGCACGATAGAATTTAAAATTTAGATAATTATGTGTTTCAGTTGGTTTACCGTAAATTTCAGTAGTATTATGTATTCCGGATAGTCTGACGAGAGTGTCTAGAAAAGGAATGCTCATTTCACTCTCATTCTTTGTGAAGTTTATAGCTGGATGCAGGTTATTAAGTTCCTGGAAGTATTCTTCTATTGGTATATGTTTATTCCATATGAAGAAGCAGAGGTCTGAAAGTCGTTATATACTTGTGGTAGATCTTATAGGACTATTTGGAACTCAACTGACAATACTGTAAGTTCTTTTCAAACTTTCACATTGTATTCAAGGGAAAATAAATTGTTTGTTAAATTTTTCAAATCCTGTCGGTTTTCACTCTTTTCTGTTAATTAGTTTAATACCAAGGAATCGTAACTATATATAACCAAGGGAAGGGTGCCAAAATGCTACCCCTACTTGGACATGGATAATATTGGCAAATGGACAAGAGTTTTAGCACCCTTATGGAAGATACAGGCATCTTATCAGTGTTCTCCTCATACCATTAAGATGAAGTTGGGCACTTACAATTCCATGTTGGTTCCACTATTCTTCTTAGACACTTTTCAGATTACTACACCTTAATTGATGAAGCAAAGTATAACATTTGTCCAAGGCTCTGTCATTTTGCCATTCCAAGCGGTAACGTGGGAATTAAGCTAGCAGTCAGACTGTTGAGCTTTACTATATTTGATATGAAATTTGACAAATTTTATGGAGTTGCACAAACACTTTTCCATATTTCTGAAAGCATATAAAAGGTTTTAATGTCTGTAACTAGCAAAGTTGAATCTTTGTCAATTACAAACCAAACTACTTGTTTGTACACAACTCTATCAAAATATTTTGGGTATAAATCTCTACTCCAGGCTTCATAACAGAGGCAGAACTGAAGTACAATGTAGGTATTACAGATCCAAGACAATAAAGGAAAAACAAATGCATACAATGCAGTAACAGTTACTTATGTTTGCTACAGTGGTGCACTGTCTCTCTGGATGTATGCATATTTTCAAGTAAGATGACAGTACGGGCAAGGAGAAAGACATATGGGATTACATAAGTGACAATGTTTCATCACAGGCTCCTCTTCTTCTTTGCTTGTTTAGCAAACAAGCAAGAGCTTAGAATACATGGACCAAAATGCAAAAACTTAACAATTATTAATGATAATTGTGACATTGATGTTGATTCCAACAGTATTAAAAAATATCTCATTTCTTGGAAATCATCTAACAGTGTATTAATTAATGAAAAGGTACAACATCTAAATAAAAAAATGAACTCAAGACCAGGTGAAGTTTATTTTATATCTTTATAGTAAATGCCATTAACACAAAAGAAGAATCACAACTTACAAGACATAAGCATCACTCAAGATGAATTCTCTCTTTTCATATAAATATTTCAATATTTTTACAATGAACTTTCTTCCCTTAAGATTGGATTTGTCTCATCATCAAAAATGCAAACAGAAGGTAAAATTAACAATGAAACTGCAAAAAACACCTTCCTTAAACATCAACAAAACTATCATATTTCTTACCTATAGGCAAAGACGGGTTACAAATGTGTAAATAAAAAAAGATATGAACCTGCACCATTTGGATCACCATGAAACAAACAAATAAAATGTAAGTTCACATTGAACTGACATGTGTCTCATCATCAAAAATTCAAATAAAAAGTAACAGTAACAATGAATCTGTAAAAAACCTCCTAACCTTCTGGATCACTATGAAACAAACTGAAAGAAATGTAAGTTTACATACAACTGACACCATTATGAAAGTGAAGTTAACAGTATACTAAAACAAAGTAGCAAAAAGAGGTGCATATCTATCAATTCAGAAACAGCACAGACCCAGATATGCTGGTACTTAATGCAATACATCTGTGTCTACACTGCCCACATTTGGGTGCACATCAATTTATGGTTAATACATTCATTTTTTTAATGCTGTGGATTTTAATTTTACCTCATTCAATGAATATGCTGCAAAAGGTAGTATATACAAACATGACACATTATATAAAGTTATTCATGGGGTAAAGAAACAAGAACCAGCAAAAGGATTAAAACATATCACTTAAATTTTCACTTGACTAATCCAAGATATGATGGAGTTAGATAAATCCCCATTTGTTCATGTATTTTACATAATGTATTAATGCTACTATTACATGTATATGGATATGCACTGATAATATCAATATTTGTATAATCACTTATAATGCATTGCCACTATCATATTGTGATGCATACAATACAACATTATTGCAAAATATTATTTTGTACTAATTTTATAAAAGATGACACTCTCAAGTGAATAAAGTTATTTGACTTGTACACTAACTGATTTTATTTCTTAAATGAAGCAAAGCAACTGCAATGGCTTGCCTTCACAAATTCCCATGAATTGCACAGTATACTTCAAGACAACTACCAACACCCATGCTCATCACTCAACAGTACCCAGGGGTCATATGTATTATCTGTCACACATATGAGGGTATTCCTATATTGTGAGTATATATATGAAGTTTATTTAGAAAATATATGAAAATATATCATTGTAATTTCTTATATTTGACCTATGACCTGCTCCCCCACCTCCCACCAAAACAAACTGGACCCTGGACCCTTGGAACAGGAATCAAGAATGACAGCCCTCATATTAGAGACAAAGGGCCCCACAATATCCAGAACACTTATAATGATGAATGGGAATAGTAAAGCATCAATTATTTATTTATTCAAATTATGTCATACAAGTACTAGTGTTGGCATTAAATTAGACAAAATTTATTTCAGTGGATAAAGAGACCAAGTATTAAGATACTAATAAATTGGAATCAAAGTCATGTCCATCATAAGCTGCTTTGTGTTGGTCATGACATGTACAGTACCATACAAGGACATCTGTATCATTATGTGTGTGTGTGTGTGTGTGTGTGTGTGTGTGTGTGTGTTTTAACATTAGCGGTGATATACATATTATGTCATTAAACACGATGTCTTCCACTAGATTCATCAGCTGAAGTAAGCAAATGTTTTCAAAAGTTCGCTGAAACAGTGCAAGAATGAAACCAGTGTATAATGGAAATCTGATATTGAAAAAACATTCTATCTATTCTTCTAACTGTAACAAGGTCCAGTCATTTTCCAGGACAAAGAATTGTTTAATACCAATGATTTTCCAATTACAAACTGAGTGCAAGAAGCACAGTCTTTTTCCATATGTTAGGGCTCTTTACCTTGTATGATTAACTTATTTATAATGGTTCCATACCGGCTGAGGCCACCATCTTGCATGAACGACGAAAAAAAAAAACAGTATGAGAAAAAGCAAAACAAAGAAATAACTAATGAAGATACATATAACAAACATTAACTATGTGTCCTGAACTGCTGGGATGAACACTTTGTTCATAATAAAAATTATCAAATATTATATAAAATAACCAACACAACTAAGATATCAAACAATTCAAAGTTTGTAATTTTTTTAAGAATCTTAAGGTCCTTCCTTACACTTAATGGGTCTTACACATAAAATGAAAAGAAATTAAAAGAAAAATAAAACACAACTTGTACCAAAATGTGGAGCACATGACAAATACAATGGACTCCTAACAAATTATAGGGACCCAAGTGTCAGCTGATCAGATTTCGAAACTCTTTTGATATCTCTAATACTAATTTTCATATCCAATCTGTATCACCCCCCCCCCCATTACTTAAGCCACTTAGTCCATACTTTACTGTCAAAAGGAAACCATTATTTTCACTTCTGACAAGAAAGATGAGACAAATCTTGTTTCTTGGAGTTTACATATTATCTTCTAACCAGTCAAGAAATAAACTCTATCTTCAGAAAAACGCAATCCAGTTTCGTCTAAATGATGTCCATTCTTAACATCTTGCTGTCTAAAATATTGTGAAAGTGCTCACACAGAAGAAGAAAGTTGTCAAAGCTAGCGGATAGCTCTAGTACACAGCCATATGTATGGGCAATTGGTCTCAGGGTAAATGCAGACATTGATGGTGTAAATCTAACTTGAATTTGTTTGCCAATGATCAGATCACTTCCAGTGCAAAATCACAAAAATGCTGTTAGTTTGTCCTTACTACAGCTTTTGATGTATTGCCTCAAAGTATCAAGTGTGAGTTTTTCTGCTTTTGAAATATCATCTGGTAATTGAAACAACTTCAAAACCTTTTTGTCTGTCACATGCAAATCTCTGTACACTTCCTCAATCCTGTGTTGGGTAGCAATGATCTCCAATAACACTGAAGTAATGGTGACCAGCACTCTGTTACAAATGAAGGTTTTAGCACTATCTGATGGTGAGAGATGTCTCTAACTAGCTTTCTGATGTTGTTTTTTGCGGGCATAATGCGTGGTTCATAGCTTGAAAATACATCACAACGATCTTCTTCATCCACGCTATCAAAATCATTCAGTGCCATTTCAAAGATTTCCCTATCCACAGTGGGCAGAGAAGACAGAAAAGTATCCAACAGTTTCTCATCTTGGACATCCTTTCCATCAATGCATCTCTGAAGAAAAACTTGCGACAGCTGAATGGACAAGTATCCTTCCTGTTTATATCTACATATGAGAACTTTGGCCACTGCCTCCCAATGTTCTCTCCTCATGATATGCACAGTTGTTGGGATTTTGATATCAGACTCAACTGTATGTTTAATATAGAAGGTCTCCCAAAATTCCGATACAACATCTCTGAAAAAAAACCCAGCATCCTCACCTCTTTCAGATACAAGTTCTACCTGTAACTTGATTTAATCTAGGATCAAAGTTGGCATCCAGAAAATAAAACATCCTGTCATGAAACACGTCTTAACTATTACTTTCTTAACACTCTCATTCAAAGAAACTGTGTCATCTAGTTCTGATCTGGTATTAAAATGGTCATCCCCTGGGTGAAAAAATATTTCATTGTCAGAACTGTGCTGGTCTAACATAGAATCTAATACATTAGAAGGCATGACGGTATTTCGTGTACAATTTCCATACATGTTGGCGTAACTTACATGTTGAAGTGCATGAATGCAGGTGCTAAGGCTTTCAACAGTTTAAAATATTGACTCAGTAACTGGCTGTGACTGACTGGGTGTGACTTTCAGCTCTGACTCAAATGAAAACTCTTCTTTTGACTGAAGATGTATTGGTACTGCTACATCCAAAGGACATGTAATCAGAATGCTTTCAACTTGTTCACAGCTTGATTCTTTAGGATTTCTATTCAGAAAAGTTACAGGTGGTTTGCGATAGGACTCTAAGCCATGATGTAATGTTTCTGGTGCGCTTATAGTGTTCTCTTCTGTGAGTGGCTCAGAAAGTATCGTTATTTGATCTTGAAGAGTGAGACTTTCTGTACTGAGTGAATCTTTTTTCTCTGTGACCATATAAAGTCTCAGCAAACTTACCTTTGAGGATTCATATAATTCTTCAATTGTTTCATTTTGGATTTCTCTGCTGGAAAAATCTGTTAATTTAAATATAAAATCCACAATACTACCAAGTGGGGCATGATTGGTTGGGAAAAAAAGTGCTTTAGCTTTATCCAAGACTTCTTCTTTCCTGCTATTTCTTGGCAATTCAATTTTGCGAGTTTCTCCTCCTTTAGCTTGCTTTACTTGCTTTCCATTATGTATCCATCCCAATTCTACTTTCCTGATTTCTTTAAAAAGCATTTCCGTTACAATGTCTTGCCATAGTTCTTTTTCTCCACTTCAAAGAAGACTCTGAAATACATTTATCCTGGAATTCTACTGGAAGTGTATCATGATAATGTCTAGTTTTCACAATGCCCAACTTGGCACGTAAAGTTTGAATTAGTTTGGTTTTCCTTTCTTTCCCTTGAGCTCATGATTCCTGTTTCTTCTTAATTTCTTCATCTACAAATACTTTCAGTGCTATTCAATCACCAAGCTTTGGCAAAATCTGCACCAAGTCATCCACACTTATATAACTGATAACTGTAAGATCCAACTGGAACAAGAAATAAAAGGGAATGACAATATGAAGAAAATGAGTAAGAACAGGACATTTTATGGTACAGAGAATCAGGATCATACAGGCAAAGGAAGAAATCTAGATCTGTAGACATACTCAGACACAGAACAAGTTCCCCTCTTCTGCAATCATTTTCCATTGAACTCTGCAAGCATAAATCTTGGCAGAATGTAAGCATGTATGATTTATAATGTGAAAGAATGTTTAAAACCACTGGAGCTGTAAATATATTTTTTCATTATATAATAATAATGTGCAGTAAGATGGTGTGATTCATGGAAATAATACAGCATTTTTTACAGTACTTTACACATGTCTGAAATTTAGTTGGGTTTTTTTTTTTTGGGGGGGCTAATTCTAATAATGAAATACCTCAACCAAATGATGAAAATTCCATCCTCCCACTAGGATGAACCAGAAACTTCCAGAACACTAGATCACCCCTGCAAGAGAACCTCACACATATTAGGCATGCATGCTGGCACTCAGCATTTTCTTAGGGAGCAGCCTAACTTAGTGGGACATCAGTACAGAGAGGAAGGAGGGGGTCTGGCAATAGCACCAGGTAAGTATTACAGCATTAAAAGTAGTTTTTCCCCTCCTCCCCAAAAAATGCATTGCAATATCAATAATACCATACCTGTTGCTACTGCATAGCTGAATTTGTTAGTTTTGTGGGCGGTCTGATGATCCCACAAATGGCAAATAAAAACAAGGAATACTTACCCTCACAGAAGAGCAGAAGATACTGTGGGATGGAATCCACATTGCCCACTTTCTGAGGGATGATTGGGCCCAGTGAGAAAATGCCTTTGCTTTGGTGGGCTAATGAGGAGAAAGTAGTATGAGAGTATCAAACCAATGCTTTCATCACATCTTCCAAGATGAATGAGTTACAGAAGTCCATGAGGCAGCAATGGCTTGAAACTCATGGGCTTTATTTTCATGAAGGACAGGTCCCTATCAGCATGGGACTGGCAAATTCTCTTATTAGTTAATGCAATCCACCAAGAAATGGTAGAAGCTGGAATATCTGCTGGACATCTAATGGGGAGGAAAAGATGCTTACTATCCTTTTTTCTATCTTTAGAGGATGCTAAGTGAAAAAGTAGAGCCCTGACTGAACATAAATGCCTATCTTGGTCATCCCAGCACAGATATGGCTGAGGCTGTCTCAGTCAGGAGTTGGGCAATAAAAGGAAGCTGAAGTTTGGCTGAAAAATACTTGATGGCAAAGGAAAGAAACTGACTCATAATTCCCACTGAATCTGATACTGCCCTGCTCTATGTATCGGGCATGAAGCTCACCCCTTCGTCTCCTAGATGCTAATGTGAGGAAGAAAACTGTCTTGATTGTAAGGTTCTCAAAGGAAGCTTCATCCAAAGGTTTGGGGTCGGTAGAGAGGGGGTATTTATAGACCACAAGATGCAAGAGAGGTTCCATTTAGGTATTTGAGAGCGAGACACTGTCTTTGCAATTTGACATACCTGATCCAGTCTGCTAAATGAGAATCCATCCCAATGAAAATCTGAGTGTTGGAAAGGGTTGCTCAAAAGCCCTTATTAGTAGAAACCGAGTATTGTTTTTTCTTCAAAGAAGAAGAGAAAAAAACGGCTACTGTGCACAGTGGGACAACATGGATTGACAGGTTTTATACTTCACCAAACAACAAGGATTGACACGTTTTATCCTACACCAATCATAAAAGATTCTACTAGAGGAAACATGTCACCTGTGGAGTTCAACGTCCCCAGCAGAGTGAGAAAACAATAAGCTGACAATGCAGTCTTGATTCTGAGTATCTCCAATGGGGACAGAATCACGTTTACTCTTGACCAGAGGAACACAGACCAACCCTCTGTCTGTGATGAAATTTACCCCCATGTAGACTAAACCTTGAGATGGACTGAGCACTGATTTCTCGAAGTTGGATAGAAGACCCAGCGTGTTCACTATGGGCCAACAGCAAGACAGGTCTAGTCTGAGGGAACAACCAATCGTCAAAATATTGAAGGATGGGGATACCTAATAATCTTAAATGGGATGCAACTGCTACCAGAATTGAAGCCAGTAACCATCTCTTATGTTAGAAAGGACCCAGCCATCAACCATTACGCCTGACCAAGACTGTGAAAAATGGTTTAGCCTGGCACCCCCAAAAAATCAAAGGAAGACATATATTCTCTACAGAAGAGGAAGCAAGACCCTAGATATGTCCACCCTTGTACTTACAAAAGGGGAAAGGCCTGTGAACTTCTTCCCTGGGCCTTTTTGGTGCTCCCTTTTAGGGCCCACCTGCCAAGATGGAGCTCTGAATTGGGGCTGTTGTTTACACTCGGGCTGCAAAACTTTAAATAATTTAGCCGATGGGCCCTGATAACAATCAGGATGATTCAACCTCTAAGCTGGTTTTGATGAGCAAGAAGTGGGTGCTAGGGACCAGTGTTGATGGTCTCTCAAGTAGAAACAGACAGGATGATCCCTCCTAAGAGAGTCTCTGCCTCCAGGGTGGCAACCCTAAGACGGTTCTTACTGTGATCTAGTAAGAGCTTGGAAGTTGCCAGAGCAACATCCCTGCAGAGGTGGAGAAGATCCACATGGCCACTGACAAGGACAACTCATGCCTAGATGTATATGCCACTACTTCCAAGAAATGATGGAGAGCCATTGGCAACAGAGATTCCTCCTGCAGTCGACTGAACGATCCTGCTGAAAAGAGGTCAGAATGCTAGGCTATGGTTACTAGTGACCTAGCATTTGTTTTCTCCAAGGATTCCAATGTTTTCATAGGTCCTCATTAAAATACCCACTTGAGCCACATTCCACATCCAAAGTGGGGGGTTTAGTAGACCAAGAAGGTGTATGAACCTTGAAGCTAGAAGCAGCATTCAAAGGTTGCAATGCAGAGGAGGGGGGAGGGACAGACTACCCTCTATTGGACTAAGTTGTTTAGCAAAAGCCTGTCCCTTGCTAAACCTTTGCAAGAACTCCTTGAGCATAACAGAGTGATGAATGAACAAGAGATGTGGTCGAAAGTTTGTCCCAGAAATTTTCTCCAAACTGGAAAGAATTTGGAAGTCACCAGAACCTGAAGGGTTGGGGCACAGCTCGCTGGGCTAGAGGTGGTAAATTTCATTTATCAAATGACTAGGATTCCTCCTCCTCTGCCTCCTTAACCAAAGATTATGAAGTTGCTGCGGATGTGAATTGACGAGGTACCACACTGTGTCAAACTTGTTGGCTTCAGCAAGGACAGAAAAGACACCGTCATCCTGCACTCTTTGCTGGTAGGCAGTGCTATGTGATCCAATGTCTCTCTGTTTTGGGGCAGACTTGTGGATGAGAAACTTGAACCGGCAACTCCTGCCACGGAGTTAATGGACTGTTTATAGCAGTGGGCTTTGCTGGTGGTTCAGGGTGACTCTCCACCCACCTAGACCCTTTTGGAGAAGGTATATCCCCTCCCTCTTTATAGACTCAACCTCGTAAGATGATTTTGGTCCATGGCACCCAGGCACAATCTCCTTTCTCTCTTTTGTCCATATCTCTTTTATTTTCTTCACCTCTTCTCCCATTACCTTTTTCATAATCTCTTCTCCTTTCTTTAAGCCGTCTAAGCCTTTTTTGACAGAAGGCCACTCGGTTAAATGGAATATGTCTTCAAAATAACATCTGACTTCTATAACAATATCAATCACCTGTTTCAAAGTTCCCACCCTTACATATTTAAGTTGTATAAAGCCTCTCAACTTCTCCGCTTCCTCCATTATCATTCCTTGTAATTCAAAACTGGCTACTTTCAGTCTGGTCACTAAGTCTTGGCTGGCTGGGAACCTCCATTCCTTTTCAAGCCTATCCAGTACGTATGATCCATCCATCATCCAATACCAACTGTCTTTTAATTGGTTAAATACTTCCATCTTGATAGGTGTTGACTAGTCAACGCGGGTAGCCAGACTGACGAGCGTTCCGCGTTATATACGTCAAGCACGGACGTGAACGAAAACATCCCTTACACTCACTTTACATAATATATACTATCTACACAAACAAATAAGAACGCATAAAACACACTATACTATTCACACAAACGGACGAGAATGCATAAAACACACCATATTTACTATCCACACAAGCGAATGCATAAGACATACACACTATACTATCCACACAAACGGGAAGAGAAGAAAAAAAAACCCCAAAAAACACACCACACATACTATCCACAGAAACGGACGAGATCGCATAAAACACACTATGCTATCCACACAAACGGACGAGAATGCATAAAACACACCATATTTACTATCCACATACACACTATACTATCCACACAAACGAAGGAAGAGAAGAAACACACACACACACACACACACACACACACACACACACACACACACACACACACACAACAGTAAAGGACTGAGTGTTTATATTCACACTACTCTACATTCACACAAATTGGCAACTTTAATAGTCTCTCTTTTCTAGAGATTTGGTTAGCCATGAGAAGGGCTGTTTTTCTTGGAACTCCAATTGCACCTGGCTAACGGTGGCACCTACCAGGTCTGGCCCCACAGACGCAATGTCCGCTCCAGTCCTGCTCCCAATTGATGCGTGTGGTTGGGAGCGCAGAGGGAGCTTGACTGGCTTCATTATTCCAGTCTTCAGTCTGAGGGATAGTGAACACTTGTTCCCTCCTTCTTCTATTCCACACCCTGGGATGATGTTGTTGAAGCTGCGGCTCCCACTCTTAACGCTGTTTCTCCAACTCCTCACATGCCTCCTCCTCCCAATTTTCAATTTGAGGGACAGCGGCTCTCGGTCGTTGTGGTACTGGTAGTGGCTGTGGTGTTGGTAGTGGTTGTGTAGGCGTCTTCACCTCAGGCTTGACCTCACAGACAAGTCTTAGCATGAGGTGAGGAAGGATCCCTCTCTTCTTTTCTTCTTCTTCTTCCTTCTTCTTTTTTTCCTCCTCTTCTTTTAACCTGGCTTCCTCCTGTACCGCCTCCATAGCCAACTCATCTAGAAGGCGCCTGGCATGCTCCAGGTGCATCTGGAGTTCCAACAGTTTTTGTAGTCTGCTCATCTTCTTTTAAGTTGACTAGTCAACAATGGTAGCCAGACTGACGAATGCTTCGCTTTATATTTCTGGAGCACGAACGTGAAGGAAAATATCCCTTTCACCAAAACTTACCATAACCAAAAACAAAACATCAAACGAGCGGACCTAAAAGAAGCACTCACGTTGACTTTTTTTACTTACAAACACAGACATGCACGATTTGACAAGACAGAGAAACAAAGGGTGGATTTTTTTTACTGACAAAAGAAACGAAGTGCTTATAGACACACTTCTATATTTTTTAAACATACAAACACATAAATTTGTTTTGGCAATTGAATTAGTATGTCTTTTCTAGAGTATTGGGGTAGCCCTGAAAAGGGCTGTTTTTTGTTGACGGGGAGTGATGGCAATCTTTTTTACTGTCTAAGATTGCGTCCCCGCCTGGCGGCATGCTTTCCTATACGATACGGCCTGCTTCTGCGGAAAGAACTCTTTGGTGTCCACACGGCAGTCGACAAAACCTCTGTCTGGTTCTTGCTGCTGCTGTTGCTGCTGCTGTTGTTGTTGCTGTTCTCTCTGCTTCTGAAGTCTGTACTTCTCTGTCCATTCTTCTTGTTCTTTCTTGATTTCCTCTCTGAAGACCTCTTCTATCAGGTCTTGGGCTATGGATAACATCCTGACATTCTCTATCTCTTCAAGCTTAGGTATCAGGTTTAGCCTGACACGATGTAAATTGACGTAAGCTTCGTTCAGCTTGGCTAGTCTGGAAGGCATCTTCATAGGTTGACGAGTCAACAGTGGATGGCCAGACTGGAGACCAACCCGCTTTATATGGTTCAAACGCGGACGCGATAGAAAACATCCATACTAGGTTTTTCTGTTTGGGTCGGAAGGCTATGATAGCGAATGTCATGGTGAGGGATAGAGAGAAAGTCAAAGAGCATATATTCACAGCCTTTTTTTGAAAACAAACGACAGACACATTTTTTCAAAACATAACATTTTGTATTCAAACAAACAATCAACTACTAACAATTAACAAGTAACAATAACATCAAACAAATTATTTTTGACAAGGTTGACAACGTTGTGAAATCATGTGAGATTTCCATTCATGGAAGTCATGAGGCCATTGATGTACACTACGTTTCCTAGCTAAAGACAAAAGATAGCCATAATGGTCACAAAACCATCAATCTACTTTCTCATCGTTTCTAGAAGAGTCACTGTCAAAATAAGTCACTAAATGTTCTAAAGGGTATCCAAGACTGCGTTGATGAAGAAAATACACACGATATTGTCCACACACCATGGAATCTGTACCTTATAATTTTACATTATTGTATCGTGTCGTCTGGGCATTTCTTCTCATAAAGTCAATGATGTCATCTTCCAAAGGGGGTAATCCATACGAATCAAAATACTCCACAGAATCCTCTTGAGGGATGTAGACGGCAACCCAGTGAGTTCCTGGAGATGACTTTCGTCCGTGTTGATGACATAAGTTTGATGGTCTTGAGGTTTGCGATGAGGTAGTTCATCTTTAGCGCACACGACAGGATTCCAAGAAGCAGTATACGAACTATTGTTCAAAAGGTAATAAAGTTCCCAGGTATCCATTTTTTGTTGTGTTGTTTTTTTTTTTTCACAGGTAATGATAAGTCATCAATTCAATTCTGACTTTCTGTTTGAAACGATCTGTCAAGTAGCCGTTTCTTCGCCTTGTCTCTGCACTCTGGGCTAAGAGAGCTTCGATGTGATAGATCTCTAGAGTAGTCAATGGAGGGCAGGAAAGATCACGTAAGCCTTTATACCACTCATGCAACACTGCTTCTTCTGAGATGAGACTCCAAGCTTCGTCCAGATACTCGTCCAATTTTTCTTCTTGACTCATCATCATACATTTATCGTCTTGAATTTGACTGGGATGATCGTTTTGACATCCATAGCAATCTTTCTTGGTCAATTCCGTAATTTTATCCGCCAGGTGTTTAGCAAAACAGGACACTAAATGTTGTTCTTGTTCTGGCCATCTGGACTTGACCACTACCTCGTCCTCTTTGTCTTGGTCTTGGGGTTCTGTTTTCACGCTATCCTCCCATTCCATTTCCAAAGATTCTCTACCGTTCAATGAGGGATAGGAGTCTTCCATTGTTTCTAATAGTCTAGAATGACTTCTCTCAAACTGTTGATTTCGATGGTATTATCGAATTCGGCATACAAGATGACGTTGACCGTCTCGGTGAGAGCTTCTGCAAACTGAAGTTCCACACGCAGTTGACCAGATTTTATAGAGTGGAAATGTCCCTCGTCGCTGCCTTGGTCTGGAGTGAAATCAAAGGCCCACAAAGTGTAACCTCCTACATAATCTTCGTACGAAATACCGTGACTGGTGTTGGTTCCTAGTTGTCCGGTAGCTTCGTACAGGGACAAGTACGATCTCAAGTAATTCTTCTGGGCAAAGTTAGGTTCGAAGGGTCTGGTACACAAGGTCTTGCCATCGCGACTGACTTCTATCTTGGACACTCTGTAGTGCTTAAACTGGAAAGGATTTTGATCGTGTGCTCCGTTGAGGGCTGCATTACTGACGATGCCAACGATTAAACGTTTGGGTAACTGTCCTTGGAACAGATGATCTTCGATCTTGGATCGGAGTCCAGCAGCAATAGTGAATGTTTTCACTTCTACGCGTCGTATCGGATACTTGGCGGTCGATCTGCTGAATGTTTGACTGATGTCGATTCCCGCTTTAGGTAACACTTCTACGCGGCGCACGTAAAGTCTGGCTTCTTGGATGATGGTTTTGTACTCGTTGGCATGAGCCATCAAATGGAAAGCGGCACTGCTGAGATTGAGTCTCAGGCGAATATCCACTCCGTTCAGCAAAATACTTGTCTTGCAACCACATGTCCAAATGCAAGCGATCCATCAGTTCTAAACTACGAGCTTGCAGGATTTTCCTGCGACGGTTGTTAAAACCCACATTGTGAGGATTGTCATCGGCTGTCAGGACTGTGTTGTTAAGCGTGTCTTCACCTGCGGTGTCAGGTTTCCATCCCAAGCAAGCATCCAGATGAGTGTTCTTGGCCTCTTTTCAGTACGTCAAGAGATTTTCTAGGTACCCTCGGTAAGGGTAAGTATCCATGCTACTGCTGACCAGTTTGTTATTCAAGTACAAATCCACTTCGCTGAACAAGGAATGCATGAAATTGTTGACGGGAGCTACTCTGGCATCGGCTCCCGGATTGGTGTTGTCGGATTTGATCACTTTCAGTTTCAGATACAAGTAACTGCTATTCAGATCGATGGCAAACAGATCCAGTTCCGACTTGGAAAAAGCACAAGACTCTCGTGCATTATTTTCTTTTTTTAAATAATCAGAAACGTCTAACTCTCGGACAGTTTTTCTTTTCTTAATCATTCTAGCTCTAGGGGTGTGAAGTCCTCTCAAGGGGTGTATTCGTCGTCTTTTTTTGCCTTGTCCTTGCTGTGGCGTCAGGGAAGCAGGAATGCCTGACTCATCATTGCCCAGGGCATTTATAGGAGTTTCTCGCCGGCCAAAAATGTCTTTACCCCTTTGAAGCAAGACATTTTTGCCTGCTCTCAAGAAAGTTTCTTTGGGATTTTGTTTGTCGATGATGACATTTTGGAGAAATTCTTTGCCGTGTGTCAACGCGGCATCTTTTAAGGCGTGCAATCCCCGTGTCACCATCGGTTTCAAAACGGGAACCACTGTACGAAAGGCTGATTTTAGCATATCACCTAAACCATGTCCTCGCTGTCGAGCGACACCTTGATACACAGGATACGTGACTGACAAAAAGTTAGAGTAATCGTTTTCGAAAATGAAGTTTCACTGTGACTTTAACTTTGGTGAATGGAATATTTTGTCTCAGATCTCCTTTTATAGTAATGTTGACAGTGTCGAAATAAGACTTACTGACGGGCAAATAGTGAGGATGTACAAATTCGAGGTGAACATCATAGGTGTTTCCACCTTCCTCGTCAGCAGCCGTGACAGAATCCACTTTAAAAGAATGACACGCAGTAACGGTACGGAGGTGTGTCCCACCACGTTGTACTCCACCACATCGGAGTACACAAAGATCAAATTCAGTCCTTGGTTCATTTCTACAGGAAATCTAAAATATTTCTCAAAATCCAAGTTACCGGTCACGGCTGGTATTTCGTTTCTCTTCTTGATCATCTTGGGGTCTCCACCCAAAATGTCATACAATTCAGGACAAAATGTAATGGCGAATACTTTGTCCTCTGAAAATTTGATCAGTAGACGACGAGCTATTTTGTGGTACTCGATCGTGACACTTCTTCTGGCTTTCTTCAAGCTTTTACCAAACATGAAATTGAACCTGTCGGCAATGGCGTTCACCAAATGTTGACCACTAAAATAATAGTCCACAGGAATTTTCAACAGATAAGTGGAGGATTAGTTTTGGGGTCTTGTGTTTTCATAAAGTCAGCTATAGTGGCACGTTCATCCATGGCTTGTTGCACTTGCGGGTCATGAACTTCCACCGTAAAAGTGTTTTGATTTTCGACGATGTTTTTGATTTGTGTAGGGTGAATCATTTCCACCAAAGCCACTTCCCAATGGGCTTCGTGATCCAGTTGGATGGCTTGAGGTAATCTGGCCGAGAAAAGCACAAAGTGTTATTGGGAAACACCTCCATGGAACTGTCACTGGGTAACGTTAAGTAAAATTGATTGTTCATAATTCCACAGTTCTAGTGTACGAGGAGTCACTGGAAGTCAGAGGAGTGTCTAAAAGAGGATGGTTAGGGTGACTATTGGAAGGGGGACTAACGTTGGACACAAGACTCCCGTTGTTGTTTCCGTTAGAGGAATATTTCAGAGACGGATTGGGAAGAAGGTAACCAATGCAACTGCTAAGTAAAATAGTTCACAATTGTTGGTCTCCTTGTTGCAAACTCAAATTGGCAATGGCAGCACCGATGACACAATACACCACAAAGATTTGTCAGAAAAAGACGAGTTGCGTTTTAGGCGCCCGTTCTCCACACCACACCTACAAGGGTTGCTTTTGTAGATCTTGCAGAGAACAACTGGGCGACGGAGTGGTTACTGCATTAGCTGAGGCTGTCTTGAAGGGCATAATGGTCACTTCATTTTATAGTCGATGAGTTGCGAAGCGTCGATCCAAGAGTCAAAACTGGGAGGATATCCTTTCCAACGTACTTTGACTTCTTTGACACGTCGTTTTCCCACTTTATGAATTCTTCGATCGAGAATGCTTTCTATCTCGTACACGTCGTCTTATTTTTTGGTCACACGTTGTAACTCTGGCAAGTATAAGGTTCCTTTTAACACTTCCCCGTTCATGTCTTCCAATTTATAGACAGGGGTATAACGGCCACGCACTCGTTCAGTGACACGAAACAATTCGGTGATCCAGTTGGGTAAGTAACCTTTGTCGAAAGTGCGTTTGGTTTTGCCAATGCGCACCGAATCTCCTGATGCCAACACCCCACCTTTCTTGGGGACAGTTACTGTTGGGGACGTACCAAACAGACGCTCGAAGACGGCCACTTCGTTGTCAGGAGTCACTTCTTGGGGGGCACGTCCAATGCTCCGATGGTAAGATTGGTTGTACGATTGGACGAGGTGTGGCAAGACGTCGATGTACTTGTTAGTGTGTTGATGCGTAAAATATTTCCACATGCGTTCTTTCAACGTGCGTTGAAAACGTTCCACAATGCTGGCTTTGGTTTTGGGATTCTCGGTGGTGAAAAAATGAATGTCACGTTTCTTCAATTCTTTTTGGATAGCTTGGTTCAGAAATTCGGTGCCTTTGTCAGTTTGTCATCGAAGAGGGTGACGACCGCTTTGTTTCAACACCAGTTTGAGGGCTCGCACTAACTCACTGCTCGATCTGGAAGTCAATTGCACAACCCAGGCAAATTTGAAAAAGACGTCGATGACACAAAACAAATATTTGTTGCCACGATTGTAGGTGGCCAAATGAGAGACATCGGCTAAATCGGCTTGCCATTGATGATCGATACCCTCCACTCGGGTGCGACTTCTGGAAAATTTTCGTCGAATGGGTTTGTGTAAGGTGTACGTGGCTTGTTCTTGTAACCATCGTTGCACTGTAAACGGATACTTTTCAATCGAGTTTTGGCAGCACGATACAATTTCTGAACTCCTCCGTAACCTGCAGGATGGGATGGATCGTAGTAAATGCTGGCTAACACCTTTTCCATTTTTTAATAAGTGATCCACGCTTCACTGATGCTACTCTTGTCTTTCTGTGGTATTTTCTTGGTTTGTAATTCTTTGCGTGTCCGACGAGCAATAGGTGTTGAGGAGGACGGTGTTTGAATAGGGGTAATCAGTTCTTGTTTCACTTCTGTCTTGGCTTTCGTTTTCTCTTCTGAGGAAGAAGGAGTATCCATCATCTTTTTAATCCAACCAATTCTGGATGTAGTTGGTCTTGTTAACTGGCGTATTTTTTTCTGGTGGAGTTTGAAGCTCTTCTTCTTTTTCTGTCTTGATGACTGGGACTAGTGGTGGTGGTGGACTTTCTGTCTTGACCACTGGAGGTGGTAGTGGTGGTGATGGACTTTTCATCAAGGCCTTAAAATCTTTCAGAGTGGGTAGAGCTGTTTCGTCTAAAGCTTTTGGTGAATGAGTTGCAGTCGTTGTAACAATTGACCGTACCTTTGCGATTTTTCCGTTTCTGACAAATAGCTGCGATCCATCAACGATTGCAATTTGTGTTGTAACTGGGACATTTCGGTCATATGAGGATTGGAAGGTAAATGCGGGGTTCGTTGTTCTTGCCAAAAGATGGTATTCCATCCATCGTTTGTAAGGCACTAAAGCCAGTTTTCGTCCTTTCATCGGATTTCAAGGATCACGTCTGAGATCTTTTGACTCCAAAGGTCCCTTTTATCTTCTTGGACCTTTTTATCTTCATCCTTCCAGGATGTTTCCCAATGCTCCTTTCAGCAAGGGTCCTCCTATTGTTCCCATTACTCCTTTCAGCAACATGGGCAAAAAGGGTAAAATACCTTCGCGTTGCACCAACATCTTTTTCTTTTGACCAATGGATATTTTCTTTTGGACCATTTGGCGAAGAACGTGTCGATGTTTGGCTAAGCATTCTTTCTGGTGTTTAGACAAAGGTATTGTGCCTTTCAAGACATTCAGACAACATTCGCACACGGTATCGATGACGTCTTTGGAGAGAGTTTGAATGAGTTATTTTCGCATGGGTGGAGGAGCTTTGGACAGGACGGACAACATGTCCTTTCATTTTCTTTTCTTTGTGGGTAGAAGAGGAATGTTTTTTTTGGGATGACATCTTTCTCGGTTGGTTCGTTGGTTCCGTGGCACACAGCAAAAAATACACTAACGTCGATGACTTGTCACACGGTCTTTTATCCTTTTTTGGGGACTATTGCCTCGTCATATAGGTGACGATGTGTTTTCCAAAATCACCAAACAATCCTCCTCTTTGGTGACGTTGATGTTTGGCTAAGCGCTTTTTAGGACGACGTGACTGTCTCTTCTGGGGGTGACGTTGATGTTTGGCTAAGCGCTTTTTAGGATGACGTGACTGTCTTTTTTGTTTTCCTTTTCCTTTTTGGACCGAAGAAAGAACACGATGGCAACGGTGTGCACTTCTTGGAGGGGACATCTTAGGGCGCTCAGCAGGACAAAAAACACTGATCCGTATTGTTTGCCTCATGTCTTTTTTATACTGGAATGCTTCGCCACTGATTGTCTTTACGTCGTATCAACTTGATGACAGGTAACACATGTCGTCGAGGATTGCGCAACGGACTTAATCGGGACAGTTCTTGCTTTGACAAATCCAGTAACCTCTGTAACACTCCCGTTCTGTCTTGGACTTTGATTTTGGGGGAAGGTACTTTGTGAGCAGCGACCAATGCCGCTAAAGAGGAAAAGGGTGTCATCGCTGGAGGAGAAGTTTTTGGAGACGCTCTCTTGCGGGTAGAAGCTGTTTTCTGTGGACTTTTCATTTTCTTTTACTGAGGCTGTGACCTGGTCTTGACACCGTTGCTCTTTTTCTTTTTCTTCTGGGTACGTTTGGGCGTGGCTTTTATCTTGGGGACGACTTTGG
The DNA here is from genome assembly GCA_016617855.1 of Megalonaias nervosa. Classification (NCBI taxonomy): domain Eukaryota; kingdom Metazoa; phylum Mollusca; class Bivalvia; order Unionida; family Unionidae; genus Megalonaias; species Megalonaias nervosa. The sequence goes on along the minus strand of JAECUM010056028.1, from coordinate 12,821 downwards.
CAGCATTAGGATCCCATTTTAAGAGGGAACGAATGATGACACCTCCTAGAGAACTGCTACCTCCAGGTTTCAAAATGATTTGCTTTTTGGTTTGAGTGTCAATGCGAGGATCGGCTAGTTGCGTCAAGGCGACTTTGTTTCTCTCAAAAAAAACGTTTGGTTTGATGTGGAATCTGAATGATGCCTTGCAGTAATTGACGCGCTGTCACCGTAAACCATCGTAAGACTTCTTTGAGTCTAGCTTCTAACACACGAGCACGTATTTGTGGATTTTTTTCGCGACTGATACTGTACAAGGCACGAATCAATTTGATGGGAGGATGAGACAGAAGGGACGTCATGTTGACACTGTATGAGACAGACTCGAAGTGACCGAGGGTTTTACAGATTTTTTTGGTTGTTGTTAAGTAGATGAAGGGAACGTGTACACGACAGGCCCTCCGTCTTGGCACCAGTGGTGAAACAGATGGGTACGAAATCGCAAATAATCGGGAGTGGTGGGTTTTAAATCCACGAGTAAATAAGCGTGTGGGGTTTGAGTGGCATCGTCGTACACATGAGTCAGCCAAGACGTTCCTAACTGTTTGGCTAAGACTTGTACTTGCGATTTATCTCTAGGGCTTTTAAACAACACCACGTAATGAGCATTGAGACTGATGGTACGATGGGCTTTACTTTGTTGAAACAAATTTTGGGTGATGTAAATGACGCTGGCATTACGGTGATGCCCTTTGCGCGTAAACCAGAGTTTAATTTCTTCTTCGTCTTCTCCTAACATGTCGTCAAAAATAACCAAATGAGTTTGACTAGGGTCAGACACGATCCCGTCGTCTTCGCCAGGAATGACTTCCACAAAGACGATGGAATTGCCTTGACTTTCTCGCAGAAGGCTCTACGCCGATTGCCACTCTTTGTAACACGACACGATGCGTTGAGGTGGATGATCGATCAAATGATGTTTATGTTCGATCAAACGTTTGACAAATTCGGTTTTGCCGGAACCGCTAGGTCCGGCAATGAGCGTGTTAAAGGGATGGCGAAGATACAAGGCCTCCCAACTAGTCCGATCAACGTGTTCGCCAATGACTTTGACAGTGGAGGAAGAGGGAGCAGAGACAGTAGAGGTAGCCATAGTAGTGTATGAAATGTCACTTGTGACAGGAAGACAGACAAGACAAGAGTTTTTACACTTTTTTTCAGGACACGTTTATTGCCATCTTTAATTGTGAACAACACGAAAGACAAAAATACATAAAAGCCAAATGGTTAAGTACATGAATAAAAGACACATCAAAACGATCATAGTGGAATATAAACAAGTCTCTGTACAACATTTGTGGTGATCAAGAGGTGAACTCGTATGTGCAGTGTGTAATGTTCTGAGAATCTCTACACTCCTTGGCACAGTCACACAAGAGTCCTCCTGGAATGGTCTTTCGGGGATGTCGATAACGGTCCTGTCCTGAAGAGAGTGGTTTTCCTCCGTCACGACTTCTTCTTCTTCTTCTTCCTCTGGCACTGTTACTAACACTGGTTTAAAAGTTACTTTTTTCACTGAACGTTTTAATTTTTTACGATTGCAAATCTTGGGCATAGTGTTGCACTTCTTTTGTCCAAGCCTCAAACCCCCAACTTTTCCAGTTACGTACATCTTTCCAGTGAGGGTGTAAGTCACAAGCTACACACACGTCGTCGTACACATCTTTAGTGCCTAAAAGTTGACGAATCTTGTTTTCCCGTAGAGGTTGAGAAGTATCAAGATGAAAGCGCAAAGCATTGAGCAGAATGAGTCTCTCGTGTACATTTAAAGGGACCACTTTCATGTTTTGGGTGGTATGTACTGATCGTAAAGACTCGATAAAGAATTGGCTGGTAAACGAAATCCCAGAAAGCAAGTCACTAAGACACACACTACACGTCGACCCCAATTCAATGGACACAGTTCTCGTAATAGGCGATCGTAATCCTCCACCGTTTGAATAGTGTCATTGATTTCCTTCCACGGAATCTGTTGTATCACGAATGATAAAGGTCGTGGTATGGTAGTCCGTTTTTATACCCTCTTTGGTGTCAGGTAATAAGTGTACTTTTTGAACAGCCTCGATTTTATTTTAGTACCGTACCGAAAAGTTTAGTCACTAACTCACACACCACACTTCGCACAGAAGTTTCCTTTTGAACTAGAAAGAATTGTTCTTGTAAAGATTTGTTGTAATCCTCTAACTCGTCCGTTTGAATTCGGTGTATTAGGATCACCTTGTAAGCTGAATGAGTGGCATCCAAAAATTTATGAATTTCACGCGATTCATCAATGTCTGACCACTGGAACACTTTCATCAGAATCAGTCCTCTCATAGCATTTAGGTACCAGTGGTTCAAACATCGGTGACGTAACGGATGCAATAGTTTTTTGCGTTTCACTTGTAATTTGACGAATTCGCTGTAAATGCGTTCTCTCAATTCCACAGGCAAACCACGAATGTTCTCTTGTAAAGTATCCATGACCATGTCAGTCAAACACTTCTCCTAGAGCGAAAGTAACGGACAAAGTGAGCAATTTCTGACCACTGCCATTCCAGGAATCTGTCAAGAATGTCAATAAAATCTTCAAATGTAAATGGTCTAAAGCGGAATATTAGGAAGAACGCACCCTTGATCCAGAGAAATCTGACTTGTTTGTTGACCTTTGTCAATTTCCTCTTGAGAATTTCTCGACATAAAAGTTCTACAGTCACAAATTGAGATTTGGCTCTGGCAAGTCCCAGCCAAATTTCCTTGTAGATCTTCTCTTGCAATTCGTTTGGTAATGTTTGAAGATTATTTTTCAAATGGGGTTTAAATACTTGTCTAGGGGTTGTCCAACGTTTGACTCCTAGCCACGTAGGTGGTTTCTTACACGACATGGTATGCCCACTTCAATGACGAGGTCCCACTAAAGGTAGTTAGTGACAATGCGGAGAACATCGAGCATGTTCCAGGTAAGCGCAATCTTTCTTCTCCCACTCGTGAAATGACACACCACAACTGAAGCACTTGACTTTATCCCCTTCGCCCAAGTAGATAAATCCAGCTCTAGCTAATTCTTCCGGGGGTAGGTCCTCCTAGATAATCTGGCCATTTTCCTCGGAACTTTTGGATCCGACTTTCTTAGTCTCAGTATTCAGGTAAACGCACAGGGAACGAATATTCGTCTTTCACAGGTTCATTTCGATGAGGGTACGGTGAAATATGTAGGAGTTTGCTCAGTTTTACATGACATCCGTAGGGTGGTAGCCGCATGGTTTCATAATGATGACATCCACAATGAAAACCAGCAAATTGAAAAGGTGTACGATAACGAGTGGCATCGCTTTCGCATCCCTCAGGTTTGACAGGCACAGAATCACTTTCCATGGTAGGTATGGTAGTTGTAGTTATAGCAAAGTTCCCATGATGAGTTGGTACTGAATCGCTAAGATCATAGCGTACGGCATCCCTGCCATCGCAAGGCACAGCATCGCACTCGAGTTTGCTCTTGTTTGATACTTGCTGTTTGAAAGGATTCATCTTTCTCGCTTGGCAATGGTAGTCACAATGAACTATCGGTCTTGAACGTTGTCCTTTTTTTTTATGCTGGCCAATATCGTCGTGACCGTACGGTAAAGTGAAGTGATTGGGAAGCCGTACTCGCTTCTGGTAAACGATTTGATAGACTTTTTCCAAGGGCCGGCTAACGATTTGGTGTGTGGGTAAACGTACAATCTTGTGCGGTTCGTGGGTGGTCACTTTAAAATTTCCATCCTCTCCAGACTGCAAGGCTTCTTTCAAGACGCCAAAGTTCACCAGTCGACTGGTGCGATAATTGAGAGTAAATCCTTTCACATTACACCCCGTGTGTACTTCTCCATGTGGGTCTCGGTATTCGTAGCCGTAAGTTTTGGGACCGCCACTTGCAAAACTTAGAATCTTGTCGTCGGGATGCTCATCCGTCCAGGCTCCTAAACGGACTCCTTCGATGTCAGGGTGAGGTTGACCCAGTTTTAAACGAGCATGGGCTGTCACGTAAACCGCAATGATGACGTTTCCAAATTAGTCGGCTTCTACAAAGTCAGTTCTTCTTCGTAATTGACTAAGATCAAGTCCTACGAACGACGTCCACGTGTTTCATGTATTTGGTTTTGTCGTGAATCATCTGGAAGTAGCGAGAAGGTTCTGTCAAATACTCCGTCTTGGGTAAACACGGTCGTTGTTCTATTTTGCCCCACAAACAATTTAACATCACTTTGGCAAACGATCGCCTTCCTTCGTTTTTTCTCGACGTGGTCTAAAGTGATGCCTTCCTGCTCCCAGTATTTATCTTTGAATTTCTTTTGGTCTTCGGGAGTGTCGCACCAGAAAGATAGCCACTGGCTTCTTGTTTCAGTTTCAAAAAAGCATTCACGTCTGCGAAAATGCCTTTTTGAGTCTCGTCACCCTTGTGGTATTTTTCTGTCTTGGGAAAGTGGTAAATTTCGTGCAGTTCTAACAGTTGGTATCCCAAGTCCAGAGCTTTGAACAATTCCACGCTGACCCACGTTCCCGTCAAGGCGCGTTCCTTCTGAGTGTGCTGACAAGGTTGGTCTTGGTTGCACGTTTCGGCACAAGCACGGCACAAGGGAAACATCAGTTTTCCTTGGCAATGGTGAGGTAAAACGGGATGGTACAAGTACGTGGGAGGCAATACTTTACATTTGATCAATCCTTCATATTGGCGAATGTTGTCCACGTCAATGTGTTCCGTCAGCAATTGCGGGTGCCCTGCGGAAAAAGTGACAGTATTTGCACACGTTCTGATACAGCGAACACGCGTCCAAGTATTTGATTTCTTCTCCTTTCTCTTCGTCGGCTTGGTATAGTAAACAGGTGGCATTCGTCCGTCCTCCGTACAAACTGTCCCTTGGGTTCAGTGGGTCCACCAGCTTGTAACTTTCCACGATACGCTTAAACTCGGGATCGGTTTTCAAACGGTGATCGTACTCGTGTTCCCACATTTCTACCACTTGGTATCCTTGCTGTTCTAACTTCAAGCGCCGCTGACATGTAGCCTGGTACAAGTCTTTCATGGTTCGTTGTAAAAACTGATTTTTAGTGTTACGTTGAGGGTAGCAGATAGGACATCCGTGAAATAAGCACACGTTAAACTCGTACACGATCTTGGGGTTTTCTAAGTCCCAGTCATCCACTGAATATCTTCCGATGGCTTTTTCGCCTCCTCCGTTGCGAGCGTGTTGGATCCATTTGTCTTCCTTGTCGCACAAGTAATGTAACCACCGTAGGGCTTTGACCGAGTATTGACGTTTGACAAAGTTGGTGGTTTGAGGACTGATGACAGCTAGGGTGTTTTCGTGCATGAATCGTTGGCGGTACACTAAGGAACACGCTTTGGCAATGGTGCAAGCTTCTTTCAAAGGATCGATTCCTGCTCCATGAATAATTCTCGAAATTTTCCACAGCAACGCCGTAAAATGTCCACGTAGGAACGACAATATTTTGACATTTCTTCCTGAAAGTGGAAATGGTCCGAGGCGTGAGTGTGGTACCATGCGTAGAAAGCTTCTCGTTGTTCGGTACGCATGTTGTCGGAGTCGTAGTAGTGAGCCTCGGGTAAATGAGGTAGAACGGTGTGTTGATTGGCTTCGGTATTGAAAAAGTGCGGAAAATAGCCTTTGGCCATTTCTGTTATTCCAAACGTTTTAGACATGCGACTCAAAGGCATGGCCAAGTAACTCATCGAATCTTTAAACTGCACTTGTCCCACTTGCATAGAAATGATTTTGGCTCCGTTCAAAGTCACTTTTGGATGTTCGGTACTTTGTTCCGTATAGTATCTCAAAAGAAACTGCCAATCGTATCCCGAGAAATTGTGAGCCATCACCGTGGAATAGTGATGACAATCTCCGTAACGATCGATATCTTTTTGGCTCCACGTCTCGTCGATAGGGTTTAAGATCCATTGGGTGAAATCGGCCAGCGTGTTCGGTCCCCGAAAGATTTTTTCACGTCCTCCAGGAATCTTGCTACAGTCAGGGCAATGAGTAAAGATAGGCTCTTGGATGCACTTCTCACACACTCGATGAGCCACGCAGAAATTAGGAATGTGAATGTCAGTCTCTTGCCTGCATTCGAAATCGAAAAAGATGAAATTGCCTTTTTCTGGTCTTTATCTTCTTCTTCATGTTTGGATTGGTATTTTTGAATGAAACATTGGTGTTCCAAGTCCAGGATTTGGCGACAAATATGAAATCGCTTGTTTCCTGAACATACGTGGGCCTTGGCATTATTGGTACGTATGCCTTGTCCACAAGTAAGGCACAGTCTCAGGAGTTGACAAGCACTTTTCTGCTGTGAACCTTGCGTCTTTAGATGTTGTTGGTAACAGAAAGGGCTGACAAACGTGCGCTGACAAGCTGGGCAATGCACTCGTTCTTGTCCTTGGTCCAGACAGTGCTTAGAGGCCAAACATCCCTCCCATTTCGATCCGAAATGCTTGTGTTGCTCTCGATTGTTATAGCCATAGTCACATTTCTCACAGTAATAACCATATCCCATAAATGCAGTGATACTGGTAATGGTATCGAAATGTTCATCGTGATGATAGACGTGAATGTATTTTCCGTCTTTGAAATTTTTGCCTCGAAACAACAGAGGTCCGCGCACTTCTTGAGGGTGTACTTTCAAGGTGTAGCGTGGAGCCAAGACGTCTTGCAACTTTTGCATTTCATGAATGCCACAGGGTGTGTCTTTGGATATCCCCGCTTGCTGTAACAGGAGTTCTGCTTCCCTTTGTTGTTTGAGTCGGCTAGATTTTCGAATAGTTTGCCAGGCTCTTTTCCATTCTGTCGTGTCGTTCTTGTCGGCATACGTTCGTCCCACCACTATGGCACGGGCTAAACACATCTTCTCTTGAGTGTTGTTAATTTGAACGAGGCTGCGCTTGATGCTGCGATGATTTTTTTACCAAGATCACCTTTTTGCCATGTCCTGTCCCCTGGGGAAGAGACACGTGGGTCATGAACAGTGTCGCTTTTCCGTCGGTGATGTGAAACTTGTCGTTGGATTGTTGCACGTGTTGAATCTTTTCCATGACTTTGGAAGGTGTCAATTCTGCTGGGCTGCTAAACTCAATCCAAACGGGGGACTTGAAACTGTCGTGATGAATGGAAAGTCTCAAGCGATCGTCTTCTTTGGCTTCACATTGCTGTTTCAGTGTGGTTAACAAAGAATCCCACATATTGGCGATGAACCCCTGTGCTTTTTCCAACGGTATGTCGGACTTGAAATCTTTAAACTTTACTGTGTACGTGTAGGCTGTGGTTCTAAATTTTCTAGAGGAGCGTTTGTCTGTCTCTCGAATGTGGTAGTAATTTTCAGGGTTTACTGGTGGTGATGGATTTTGACTGGGTGGAGACTCTCTGGGCCTGGATTCTGGTTCACTCATCTCATCTTCAAAATCGCTGTCATGAATTTGAGCCAAGACTTCAGCTACTGTGCTAGGCGATAAATCACGTTTCTGCCTCTTACTTTCTTCTCTTTTCTTTACGATATGATGCGATCGTTTCATCTTGACTGCAAAAAGTCAAATGACTACATTTGAAACGCCATAGACCCCTATATATCCATGTCAGACTCAATGTATATATAAAGGGTTGCTGCCTTCCCTCTCAGTATTCATTTCGCTCTCAAGGTGACCAGCACGATGGAAGAACCCACACAAATCGAACTTCTGATTAGAGCTTTGCGAGGTGTTATAAGAAAGTTTTCTTCAGACAAACCGACGGACTACTCTCCCTCCTTTCGAGATAAAAGTCAAGATACTTGCTATATCTGTCAGAAGAAAGGGCATTGGGCTACAGAATGTCCAGATCGTCAAAAAAGCAAGACCAGTGTCAGAAGAGACAAAAGTCAAGATACCTGTTATCATTGTCAAGAGAAAGGACATTGGTCTTCAGACTGCCCTAAGAAACAACAGCAGGAGGAGGAGGAGGTAGAAGGAGAGGTGCCCTCGGCAAAGGAAGAACTCCGACACGTTCAGAAAGAGAAGACAGAAAAGAAAAGAAAACGAGAAAAAAAGTGAGGAGGAAGAAGAAAAAACTGTGAATGTGAAGAAAATCAGAAAACAGAGAGAGTGAAAGGAGGAAAAAAAACACAGAAGAAGTCTATGAACTTTTTAAAGTGTTGTGTTATGTTGTGTTGTGACATTGAATTGTAAATATTTGTACCAGAATAGACCAGACAGAAAAATACTAAGTGTCTCTTGGTTTTGATTGTTCAGAATAATAGGGACGTACACTCACGCACTCACAACACGTATATCATTGGGTTAAACAAGGGATTTTTTAGTTTTAATTGATTTTGGCAAAATGAATATTATCTCTTGTCGAAAGAAGTGAGTGGCCCTGAAAAGGACCGTTGGGTGTTTGTTTTTTTCTTAGAACAAACTTAGGAACGAGAAGCAATCAACTTTAACTGCCTTAAGCCTTTGCCACGGCGAAGGCCTACTTCTGGACTTGCTCCTGTCAATGATTTGGTAGAAATCACTAGGGGTGGTATCTCCGGTGTAGTAACAGGGTTAGACTGTTTGGCTCGGGAAGGTCTTTTTCTCTTGGGTAGTAATAAAGAAGTCTGATACATTTGTTTCAGACTTCTTAACTCGGCCAAAATGTCCAAGAGTACCGTTACCGTTTGAGGTTCACTGTTCTCCTTCTCTCCTAGACCTTGTTTCTTCTCTGCTGCTTCGTTCTGTCGTTTCCTTCTTGCCTCTTCTTCTTCGCGCTGTTACTGTTCAAGGAGAAATGCTTGTTCTGCCTCTTTCTGCTGCTGTAACAATTTCTCCAATTCATCTTTCTGTCTCTGTTTAAAATGCTCGACGTGTGGTAAAGAAGGAGAAGGTGGCGAAGGTACTGGTACTGGAACAAATTCTTGCGAAGAGAGAAAATCTACTAAATCCCAATTGAAATCGGTCTCTTCTGGAAGTAGACCTGTGTTAACTTTGGTAGCCACTGCTATACCATAGCTTCTCGTCTCCACAGCCGGTGCACCCCAATTCATCGTCTTCTTAATTTCAGTCATGTTTCACAAAACAATGTCGCATCGATTCACTGCGCAAAGACGCTAGCGCACCTATATACGGAATGAGACGTCACAGGTAGCTCTCTTCGGATTGGAAGACAGACTCCGCGACGTGACTGAATTTTGTAACGCGTGTTGGGATTGGTGAACAATTTCAATCCGTTTCGATCCGGTCTTCCACTATAAATAAACGTGGTTGACTTCATTCCCTTCACCTGTTCCTCGTCACAAGATGTGGACCAACGTAGAATCGTCTGCTTTCGTATCGTCATTGTTTTTCCGTACGGACTTACCCATGTATGTGAGATCATGGAGAATCGTTAGGATCACCGAGACAAGTGTTTGGAAAAGAAGGTCATATGTGGAAAGACAAGGTTGTCTGAAGCGAGTCCTCATCTACGGTCGAGAGGTTAGACGAAGTTTGAGGAAGAGAAGAAGATCAGTGAGATGCCTTCTATGTTAACGAACTGGTGTTAACATAAAACCCAAAGGCCCTTTTCAGGGCCACTCCACCTCCTCGAAAAGATTTATTCTTTCTTGCCTAAAAAAGAGTTTTATTCGATTTTATAATTTATATTTAACTCCTTAAAACATTATTCTCTTACCTAAAAATTTTTTTTAGTCGATTGTATAATTTCTGTATGATAGATTGATGTTCATCAATCTGTGGAAAAAAAGCGAATATATAAAACATACTATACTATCCACTGACACGAACGCGAATGCATAAAAATTTGTATAGAAATGAAACAGGTGGCATGACGTCACGGTACTTGCTACATTGTTGCAAGTGGTCAGTACCGTGGCGTCACCCTACCTGTTCCATTCCTCTTGTCGCTATACAAAATTCCCATATGCCCCATACAGTCCCAGGGTGATTTTTTGTCCCTATAAATCTGTGCCCCATACAGTCCTGGGCTGTTTTTCCTTCTTTGGCCTCATATGCCCCATACTATTCCACTACACTACTATTGTCGAAAAGGAAAACGTATCGTTTAATACAATTATATTGTCAGAAGAAAAGATTAAGAAGAAGGGAACATGTCACAGTTAGAATAATGATTAATTTCTACGGTTTCATGGCTTTATCTTTTATCTTTCATTATGGTCTATGTTAGAATACAACCTATTTGTTTTGGAACTCGTTGTTTATTACTATTGTAAATTTTATAAACTCCATCTTGCAATGTGCTATACAGGTAATACCGTAACATTCTGTCATCGAACTTTTCTGATTTTATTCTAGTATGACTTATGTATTATCTTCATCCAAATTTTCTTTTGGAATTTTCATTCTTGAAAATTGAAACATTTAATTTTATTTATTGATTTTATGTTGACAGCTGTGTGGAAGCGAGGGGCGAGCAGCTAAGCTGCGGAGCTGTGATAGAAAAGAAAAGAAAGAACAGCCATTTGATCAAAGAGGTGGCTTGGTGGTTATCTCATCATATAAACTACTTATATATATATATATATATATATATATATATATATATATATATATATATATATATATATATATATATATAATGCAAATCATATGGCGAAGAACAGTCCTTTCAAGTGCACTGGATCCAGCAAGGGATCATGTGTGTCAAGGATTAATATAAATGCAATAAACTGACAACGAACAGTGCAAAACTAGTATCTAACTAGCCTAAGCGCTTTCGACTCTTAATGAGTCTTTTTCAAAGGCAAATACAAAACATAGACAAGACAAACAAATAAAACACAAAACCGTTGTGTTTGCAAAACTTTACTTGGTTGTTCCTACAGGAATTAAACCTTTAAATGTATTATGTTTCAACTAGTTTATTTCAACTTGTTGCGGATGCTTGAAAATATTTTTATTGACCTAGAAATCGACAAGCCATAACGACATCTGTTGTTTTATGTAAATTTATGTAAGCGGAAATTATATCCCGGAAATTTTATTGTCATAGTAGTAATCATAGGCTATTAAGCAAATTTAGAGAATTATTTAAAGGAAAATGTGTCGGCCGCAAAAAAATAAACAATTTCCTGTGTGCATGGCTGTCTTTTTCTAGTCTTCTTGGTTTAAACCGCTTGGTTTCAATGTTCTAGGGCGGCGTATCCAGTAAGATTCCTTTTCTTTCCTGGTTTCGGAACTCCAGTTGGGGTTGTGAGCAATTGCAACAAGTGTTATATCACTGAAAGTGTGGCCAGGGGAGAAGTGTTTTGCGACCGGGCTTCTGTACAGCTTCTTTGTCATCCAATCAGATCTATGAAGGTTGATCTTTCTGTGTAGCTTTTCAGTTTCTCCGACATACTGAAGGCTACAGATCTTACATGTGATGAGATAAATTACATTCTCTGTGCTAGAAAATGTCCTGGTCTCTATCATATGTTGACAGGTTTTGCATCGTTTATCGCCACAGGGACCAGATTGACTAAGGTGGTCTTGATTTGTGATTGGCGTTAGCTTCGCCCTGATTAGGATGTCTGTCAGAACTCCCCTCCCAGCTTTGTTGGGGTGGGTGTCATGGGTTTTGGTTATCGTTATCTAGAGGTGATCGCCGACGGTGTAATTTGCCCGGAACGAGTAAATATCTATAGAAATTGTGAAATTTACAGGTGGAATAGATAAAGAGCTGAGCAGGTATATAGAACAGAATAACACGAGCCCCCGTTACAAATAAAGACAAAATTGAATCAAAATTTCTAACAATAAAGTTCATAAACAAAAGTAATAATACATTACGATTGAAAGATACACTTCTTTCTTTTTGAATTAACTTCTTCAACGAATTTTCAAATCCAAAGAAATGATGATACCAATAGCCGATCTGTTAAGCGATAGAATTTAAATCATCATTAGATCAAGTGAAATATATCGAAAACATTGCCTTGTACAGTTTCATAACCTGATGGTCTTGATTCAGTCCAAATTCCACAGCGACTATCCCTTTTGACTTCCTTGTGCCGGTAAGTCTGGGTCTTCTCCATTTTTGACTTCCTTGTGCAGGTAAGTCTGGGTCTTCTTCACTTTGGACTTTCTTTTCCAAATTCTCAGGGTGTCTCGCCTCTTTCGCCCTTTCCAACTTTGTGTCCACTTTGAGTTTGTAATACGTAGAGCGTAGAGCTATTACACCTTCCAAAATAACAAATAAGCAACCTAAATCTTCCGTCACATTATACTGGGGGAATAGATCAATACCTTCCCCCCTCGTTATGTCAGATAAATTCTATCCTACTTCAAACAGATCCTCCTGCTATCTAGTCTAACTGGCCATGACAGACCGTAACAACCTAGTTCCACAAAATGAATGGTCCGCTAATGGATATTTCAACACACCACCGAGACATTAGTTCCAGACTAGTCTCAATTACACAAATGAATGAAATTCCTTGCACTACGGTATTTTAAACAACAATCAAGTGGTTATCATACGTGAACTCATATAGGTTGGAGAATTCACACGGATTGTCGCATCTCAACTAAAATAAGGCATGAAATTCTAGATACATATTTTCCTCTAATAAACGAGATTGCACGTTCAAACAAGTCGTCAATGTTTATATAAAGAAAAATATCATTGTACGGACTCAACACAGGACTTAAACAAATAAATCCATGCAAATACAAGGAAATAAAATCAAACAAAGCATCATAGTAGTATCAATGAATTACATAAGATTGTTGCAAATACCTTGTTTTTCCAAGCTCTCACTTCCAGAACGTGTCTGTCACTTTTTCCAGACAATTGCTTCCC
>JAECUM010056025.1:0-12474 GCA_016617855.1 Megalonaias nervosa | reverse complement strand
ACATCGAGTTAAAACGATTGGCTAATACCAAGGTCATTTCGGCCCACGTGTTAGCTAAATTGTAAACAGCCTTTCTTTTTTATTTCCAGGGTGAGAATTTGAATTTTAGATAGGGCTATTCTTGCCTACGTGCTAAATGGCATTTTTTTTTATTGCGCTGCTCAATGTTAAGAGATCACGTGACCCATCACGAGGGACTGAAATGACGTTTTTGTTGGGTTTAATACTGATATCTCAATACAATTTGGGCAGTCGTATTCCTACACCTCATAGCTCAAGGTGTTTCTTCTATTGTTGATGTCAGATCGTTTTTGAAGTTCATCTGTTTTTTGGAATTTAAAAATTTATTCTCTAGAAAACTAAACAAGAGTACTTTTTTTATAAAAATTTCTGGGACAAAGCAATTCAGTGGAAATTTATTCCGGATTTCTAAATAGAAACATTATAAACTGTGATTAAATCGAGGATCTGTTACCATCAGTACAACGACCTAACCTGACGTCATCGCCTCCATATTTGAATTTCATCGAGATTCGAACCTGGATTCAATTAGAACTGTTTAGTTGCAGGACTTATATTTTTCAATCCTAGGATTAAATCTGGCATATATTCACAAACAGTAAGTCCTATTTCCTATGTCTACATTGTTTTCTATGGAAACAAATTATTTTGTTAAAACTTACAAAGCTTGTTGGCTTCACTCTTTTCTTTTGTTACTTTTGTACGAGCCTACTCGTAACAAGAGAAAATTGGGGTTCTCGACTTGGGATATTTGAATTTTGGTTAAAATATTTCAGAAAAATGTTTTCTGAAATTTAAATTCCCCTAGTTTTTAAATCCCAAGTACAATTTTACATTTTGTTTGAAATCATTGGTGAAAACAACAGGCTTTCATTCACAATGTCATCAAAAGTGGAAACATTTCTTTCTAGTCCTACTCAGGAGCAGTTGGATAGTTTGGAAAAAGATGAGTTGCTTGAACATGCCAGAAAATACGATCTTTCTGAAGCAAAAATCTTTCTTAACGAAACAAGAAATTAAAAATAATTTGATGTAATATTTGGTAGAGAAGAATGTTCTTGATTAAAGTGTTTTGGCTTCGTTCAGTAAGTCTGTATCAGACTGTGACATAAAAGTAATGGAAATAAAAATGAAATACAAGATGGAATTTGAGTTAAGCAAGATCGCGCTTCAGAAAGAGGAAAGAGAGAAAGAAAAACAATTGCAATTGCAATTTGAAGAGAAGGAGAGAGAGAGAGAGGAGAGGGAGAAAGATAAACAATTACAATTTGAGAAAGTGGAGAAAGAGAGACAGGAAAGAGAGAATGATAAGCAAATGAAATTACAATCTGAGAAGTAGGAACGAGAGAGACAGGAGATGGAGAAAGGTACACAATTACAATTAGAAGAGAAGGACAGAGAGAGACAGGAGAGGGAGAAAGATACACAAATGCAATTGGAGTTTCAAAAAGAACAAATGCACGTACAGATGCAAAAAGAGAAGGATGAAAAGGAATTTCAAATTAAAATGAAAGACACTGAGCTGGCAAATGAAAAGCATATTTCCACTTCACATACAAATTCAAGTTTTGACATTACAAGAAATATCAGGTTAGTGCCACCTTTTAGAGAAAAAGAAGTAGACAAATATTTTATTTATTTTGAAAAAGTTGCTGAAAATTTGAAATGGCCAAGGGAGCATTGGACTCAATTATTGCCATGTGTACTTTTTGGCAAGGCCCGAAATATCTATGCATCCCTGTCAGCACGGCAAAGTTCTGACTATGATTTGGTTAAGGAGTACATTTTAAAGCGTTATGCGTTAGTCCCTGAGGCATATCGGCAAAACTTCAGAAACTATAAAAATGAAGCTGGACAAGCTTATGTTGAATTTGCAAGAAACAAAGAGCAGTATTTAAGAGATGGTGCTTAGCCAAGAAAGCTGAACATGATTATGAAAGTCTTGAACAATTTGTATTACTTGAAGAGTTCAAGAACTATGTTCCTAATGACATTAAGAATCATCTTGAAGAGCATAAGATCGAAACCTTGGAAGATGCTGCTCGTTCTGCTGATGAGTATTCTTTAACTCATAATGTTCCTGTTGTAGGCAAATTCACTCAGCAGTCTACTGGTAGAAAGGTATTTCAGCCTAATACGACTTCTTCTAAAACTGAATCTGGCACAACTTCGAAACATCAAGCTTCTGATAAACTTGATTCAAAATCCTCGTCTCTTTCTACGTGTACCTATTGCAAGAAAAAAGACACGTCATTTCTGATTGTTTCAAATTGAAATATAGGCATGAGAATCAAGATAGACCTATCCCAAATGCTCTTATTTCTAAGAGGTCAAGGTCACAGTAGTGTTTTGAAAGCAATACATTTGTTGGGTCTAATAAACCCCAGTCTGATTTTATTATGGAGAATTATGAACCATTCATGTCAAAGGGTTCTATATCACTCTTGGGTGATTTGGCCAATCCTATCCCTATTAAAATTTTAAGGGATACAGGAGCTTCACAGAGTCTTTTATTATCAAGTAGTATGCTCTTTTCTGAGAAGTCCTGCTCTAATCAGAGTGTTCTCATTCAGGGAGCAGAGTGCGGCGTCGTTAATATTCCTCTCCATTCTGTAAATTTGTCATCAGACTTAGTTTCAGGACCTGTGACAGTCGGAATAGTGTTTTCCTTACCCGTTGAGTGCATTCATTTGTTGCTAGGCAACGACCTAGTTGGAGACAAGGTTGTGGTTAATCCACTTGTAACTGACATGCCTTCCTTGGATCAGAAAGTTGATCCTATTGAAAAAGAATACCCTGATTTATACCAAGCTTGTGCAGTTACCAGAGCTATGGCAAAGAAAGCTCTTGAGAATGATTTTGATAAGGAAAGTATTCTTTTAGGTGACACATGTATTGGTCAGGCTTTTGATGAGGTCACTTTCCCTCCTAATTTGGATCAATCGAAAGGTATTGATCACAGTGATCCTCTTTTAAGTACTCATTCTCTTTTATATAATCAGGGTGACAAACGACAATCACTTGTCGTCGAACAGGAAAAAGATCCTGAGATCTCCTGTTTGTTTCAGGGGGTCATTAGTGAAACTGAAGCTACTGAAGTACCTGTCTGTTATTTCATTAAAAATGGAATTCTTATGAGAAAATGGAGACCTCCCGAGGTACCTTCTAGTGTCGAATGGTCAGTGAACTATCAGATTGAAGTTCCAAAATCTTACAAACATGAAATACGTAGTTTGGCCCATGAAACTCCTCTGGCTGGTCATTTAGGGATAAGTTAAACTTATCACAAGATGCTAACTCACTTTTATTGGCCAAAAATCAAAAGTGATGTTTGTAAATTTTGTAGATCTTGTCATACTTGTCAAATGGTAGGAAAGTCCAATCAAAAGATACCTAAAGCTCATCTGCAATCTATTCCTGCATTTGACGAACAATTTAGCAGAATTATGGGAGACTGTGTTGGTCCCTTACCTAAGACCAAGTCAGGCAACCAATATTTGTTGACCATTATGTGTGCGTCAACAAGATTCCCAGCGGCAATTCCTTTGAGGAATATTAAAAACAAAACTATAGGAAAAGCTTTGATAAAGTGTTTAACTCAATGTAGCCTTCCCAAATCTGTCCAATCGGATCAAGGGTCAAATTTCATGTCTGGTATTGTCCAGCAAGCTATGCACGAATTAGGCATTCAACATTTTAAATCTTCTGCCTACCACCCTTAGAGCCAACGGGCCTTAGGAAGATTTCATCAGACTTTGAAGAATATGATTCGATCATATTACTTTGATACGAGTAAAGATTGGGATGAAGGCATTCATTTACTTTTGTTTGCTGTTAGGGAGTCCGTTCAAGAATCTTTAGGATTCAGTCCCTTTGAACTAGTTTTCGTACATACTGTGCGTGGACCTTTGAAGTTGTTCAAATAGAAATTTCTTTCTAGTGAACATAATGAGCTCAATCTTCTGAATTATGTTTCTAATTTTAAGTACAGGTTGTCAAAGACTTGTGAGGTCGCAGGAGCAAATCTGCACTATATTCAATCCAGAATAAAATCAAGATATGATAAAAACTCAAGGGATAGGAGTTTTCAGCCTGGTGATAGAGTTATGGCTCTCTTACCCATTCCACAAAATCACCTTTAGGCCAAATATTATGGTCCATACACGGTTGTAAAAGAAAGCAAATGATTTAAATTACATCATAAATACTCCAAGTATGCGAAATCAAAACAACTTTGCCGCATAACATGTTAAAGGAGTATATTGAAAGAGATAGCCAAGTAAATCATGCAATTAATTTAGTTGTACCTGTCCCACCAACTGAGGATTTAAGTGAAGAAATTCAATCGGACACTGTTGATTTTGGAGCAATAAATCTTTGGAATTCGGAAATTATGAAAACTCTGGACCTGAAACTTTTACATATACAACAACAAGAAGGGAATGAACTTAAACAGTTATTATTCAAATATGAGCACTTATTCCCAGATATTCCTACAAGGACAAACAAAATTTCTCATGACGTTGAAATTGTAGATTCAAAACGTGTGAAACAACACTCATACAGGATGAGCCCTCTCAAACAGGAATACTTGAAAAAAGAAATTCAATATTTCCTGGAGAAATATTTCATAGAGCCCAGTAAAAGTGATTGGAGTTCACCATGTATACTTGTTCTGAAACCAGATAAAACTTTCCGTATGTGCACTGATTATAGGAAGGTGAACAGTGTGAGAAACACAGATTCATTTCCATTACCAAGAATCGATGACTGTATTGATAAAATATGAAATGCCAAGTACGTCACCAAATTTGATCTTCTGAAAGGAGTTTGGCAAATTCCACTAATGGAAAGAGCAAAGGAAATTTCGGCATTTGTGACTCCAGATGGACTCTATCAATATAAAGTAATGCCGTTCGGGATGAAGGGTTCCCCAAGTACTTTTTAACGTTTGATGAATATGATTACCCCTGGTCTAGATAATTGTGATGCTTACATCGATGATGTCATCATTTACAACGACACTTGGAAAGAACATCTAGCCACGATTCGAAATTCTTTGACAGAATCAGTGATGCAAATTTGACAATCAATTTATCTAAAAGTGAGTTTTGACGTGCTTGTGTAACTTTTCTAGGACATATTATAGGACATGGTCAAGTTAAACCTTTAGATCCTAAGGTCAAGGCTATGTCTGATTTCCCTGTGCCTGTCAGTAAAAAGCAACTGATGCGATTGTTGGGTATGGCCGGATGCTATTGAAAGTTTTGTTCCAATTTCTCTAATATTGCTGAATCTCTGACAAACTTGTTAAGTAAGAAACCAAGTTTCTTTGGACTGATAAATGTCAGGAGTCTTTCAAATTTCAATCAATCTTTAAATTAATCTGTTGATGGTAGTGATGTTTGAGTTGGAGCAGTATTGATTCAAAAAGATAGAAATGGTGTTGATCATCCATTGTGCTATTTTTCGAAGAAATTAAACAAGCACCAAAGGAATTACTCAAAAATCGAGAAGAAATGTTTGCCTTTATATTGGCATTACAGCATTTTGAAGTTTGTGTTAGCTCAGCACCTTCTCCGGTTGATGTGTTTAGTGGTCACAACCCACTTACTTTCATCGACAAGATGAAAATTAAAAATTAAAGGTTATTAAGGTGGAGTTTGTTTTTACTAGAATATAATCTTGACATCAGGCACATCAAGGGAAAAGACAATTTGATTGCAGATGCACTTTCCCGTGTATAGAAATATTATTTCGTGTACACTTTGCATAATTCATAAGGGCTTTTTTATGTAATTTTGTTTAACCTCATGTATAATTTACATATGGTAAAAAGAAAGCTTTATTACATAAATCTTTCGTTTTCTTTATCGGGGAAGTGTTAGGAACATGTAATTTAATTACTTGTGTGTTAGTTTTAAATTCATTTGTTACTTTATTTTTGTTTTATTACATTTTACTGTAATGATAATTTTCATTGGATTTGAATCTCTTCTTTCAGAAAATTCATTTGATCCGATTATATTATAGCTGTTAGTTTCTGCAGTATTTTTTAGCTCTCCTTGGTTGATAGATCTTGTAAACATCGAGTTAAGACGATTGGCTGTTACCAAGGCCATTTCGGCCCACGTTTTAGCTAAATTGTAAACATCCTTTCTTTTCTTTTTATTTCCAGCGTGAGAATTTGATTTTTAGATAGGGCTATTCTTGCCTACGTGTTAAATAACTTTTTTTTTTATTGCTCTGTTCAATGTTAAGAGATCATGTGACCCATCACGCGGGACGGAAATGATGTTTTAGTTGGGTTTTATACTGATATCTCAATAAAATTTGGGCAGTCGCATTCCTACACCTCAGAGCTCAAGGTGTTTCTTCTATTGTTGAAGTCAGATTGTTTTTGAAGTTCATCTGGTTTTTGGAATTTAATAATTTATTCTCTAGAAACCTAAACGAGTGTAGTTTTTTTATAAAAAATTCTGGGACAAAGCAATTCAGTGGAAATTTATTCTGGAATTCTAAAGGGAAACATGATAAACTGTAATTCAATCGAGAATCTGTTACCATCAGTACAACGACCTAATCTGACGTCATCGCCTTCATATTGGAATTTCATCGAGATTCGAACCAGGATTCAATTAGAATTGTTTAGTGATAGGATTTATATTTTTCAATCATAGGATTAAATTTTTGATTATATTTACAAACAGTAAGTCCTATTTCCTATTTTTACATTGTTTTCTAGGGAAATAAATTTTGTTAAAACTTACAAAGCTTATTGTTATCGGCCCAATATTTAAAGTGATGCTTCCCAAATATTGTAGATCTTTCTACACTTGTCAAATGGTAGGACAGCCCATTCAGAAGATATCGAAAGGTCACCTGCAACCAATAACTGTATTTGACGAACCATTTAGCAGAATAATGGTAGACTCTCGGTTCCTTACTCTTGAGCAAGTCAGCCAACCAAAAGGGAATTCCTTTGCGGAATATTATATTTACAGTTAAAAATGTTGATGGTTTAAATTATACCATCTACACTCCAGGGAGGCTAAAGCAGAAACAACTCTGCCATATTTAAATTTATTAAAGGAGTGTATTGATAGCGCTAGCCTTGCTAGTCGTTCAGTTAATTTAGTTGTACCTGTCCCACACAATGAAGATTTAAACGACAGTCTGGAATAGGATTTTTAGTGACTGGTTTACCCAGTCTTCAGAATTCAGAAATATTAGCAACTCTTGACCAGAAACTGTCGCGTCTGCAGCCACGAGAAACGAATGATTTAGAGCAGATAATATGTGAACATGAGAACATGTTTCCGGATGTTCCAACCCGAACAAAAAATATCTGACATGATGTTTAAATTGTAGATTCTATACCTATGAAAGATCCTTACAGGATGAATACTCTCCAGAGAAATGTTTGATAAAGGAAATTTAATATTTGTTGGAGAATGATTCTATTGCACCAAGCAAAAGTAATTGGATTTCGCCACTTATCCTAATGCCGAAATCAGATAATATTTTCTGTATGTGCTCTGGCCACAGAAACGTGAACAGTGTCACTAAAATAGATTCATTTCCAAGATCAAGAATATATGACTGCACAGGCAAAATTGAAATGCAAACTATGTCACCAAGTTTTACCTGTTGAAAGGGTTTTAGCAAATTTCACATAGAGCAAACAAAGATTTCGGCCTTTGCAACTCTAGACATATTGTAGCAATACAAAGTGACGCTATTTAGTAAGAAAAAAATTTCCCTCAGCAATGCAGAATTTAATGAACATGGTAACAAATGTGAAGATTGGTTTGATGATATCACCATGTACAGCGACACCTGTAAATATCACTTGGAAACAATCCGGATTTTTTTTGTGTTAGGCAAATTTGACAATTTAAGTAAGCATGTGTTATAGTTTTAGAACATAGTGCAGGACATCGTCATCTTAAGCTTGTAGAAGGTAAGGATAAAGCTATACAGTAAAAACTGCCATGAGCGACCTCTCCTATGAGCGACCACCTGTCATTTCAGACCACAATCGTAATGCACGGATCGATTTTATTATATAAACACTCTGTTATGAGCGACCACCTGCTGAACGCGACCAGCGACCACGATGGCTTGGCAAAATATGCATTTCGACACTGCTATGAACGACCGCATCGCAAAAACGAGGATAAACTCCACCGACCTTTATTTAATCCCTGTAAGAACGACCGCTCATACCGTTCTAAATTTTAAAATGTTTTTAAAAAGTAGGCCGGCTACTGATGTCTGAATTGTTTTCGCTGTGTTTTTAGTGTTTTATAGCTTCTGTCGTAAACCAGACTAAGGTTTATGTAGATTATTTCCTCTTCTGGTTCCCTGGTTCATATGCTCCCTACGTTGTTCTCCGCTATTCATATAGGGGTGAGCAGGGATCATATAAAGCAGGGAACCAGACTAATTATTCTCGCACTTAGCCTGCTTCCCAGCCTTAATCGCAGGACCCGACATCCATTTGAACGACCGTATCGCGAGAACAGACGGACACCACTGGTCTATATGTAATCAATTGTTACAATGACCGCTTGATTAGTAACGATTGTTCTGATCAAAAACAAGCATAAAAAGAATATTTAAAAAAAGGATTGTTGTTACCGGTGATAGATGCTACAGTCCGTAAATCAGGCTAATGTACATATCACGAATTGACGTTGTGGAGCCAAAGTTGACGTAGTGGTCGCGTATATTGTTTGTCTTTAGAGTTAATCCGTATTGACGGGGGTGAATAAGGTCATTGTTTATTAAACCAGCAAGAGAGAATCGTTTGTGGGATTCGGTTGATAGTGTTCAAGACTTGTGATGTTTGTTGTTTTTCCTCCCGATGTTAAGTGATTACATCCCAATCACAAAGCTGTCGTCTATTCAAGTCAGTGCGACCGGGTTATACATTTAGCTTATAGAGTTAATCCTAGTATGTCATCTTTGAATGAAGCCGTTGACTTTTGTCTCTGAGTAAATGGTTATATTTCTGGATGAGATAATTGTTTATTTTTATTTCATTAATTGTTAGATATGCAATGCACATGTATAGATTTTTCATATTTCCCACAGCCCAGTCAAAACCGTCTTTACGTTCGATATTACAACTGAGCACTAATAATTTTAACACCTAGAACCTTAATGGCAATGACCGAACCTCAAACTAAAAAGAGACAAATTTTAAGGCTGGAGAAAATAATTATTGTCACTGAAAGAAGTGAAAAAGAGCAGACCACTCGCAAAAAAGCGGTTTAAACGTCGGTAAAACAAATTTAGGTTGTTATAAAGGAGAAGGAGTGATTCTGAAACGACTTCATATGCTAAAATATGTGATCTTCAAATGTAAATGTGATTTCATGTTTAATGACATAAGTATATCTTCATTGCTGTATAATTTTGTTTTTAGATGAATGCATACAATATTTTAGCAAGAAATATTAATAAAGAATAGAATATATGTACAGTGATTGTGGTTATTCTTCTTGATATTATTCTGAAACTGGACCTTGGAAACTGGTCTTTTGTACAAGCCTGCTATAAGAGACCACCTGTCTTGAGAGACCGCATTTTGTTGGCTGAAGGGGCGGTCTTTCTTAACAGGTTTTACTGTATCAGAATTCCTAGTGCGTATCAGTAAAATTAGCCTGATGCAACGTTTGGTATTACTGGATATTATCGGAACTTTTGCTCACATTTTTTTCCAGGATTGCTGAGCCTCTGACCAATTTGTATAGTAAGACAACCATATTTCATTGGTCTGATAAATGTCTGAAGGCGCGCGAGAAATTAAAGCCCATACATAAGGATGCACCAGTTCATTCAGCTCCAGACTTCAACAAATCATTTAAATTGTCTGTTGATGAGAGTGATGTAAGTGTTGCTGTCATATTTATTCAAAAAGACAAACATGGTGTGGATCATCCAGTGTGTTATTTCTGTATGAAAACTAAATACGCACCAGGTAAATTATTCTACTATTGAGAAGGAGTGTTTGGCTATATATGCTTTACGACACCGGGAAGATTATTATAGTTTTGCTCCTTGAGGATTATAGTATTCAGTGATCACAACCACCTTTTCATCAGCAAAAAGGAAAATTAAAAATCAGATGTTGTTGAGGTGGAGTTTGATGTTACACAAATACAATATGAACGTTAGGCATATCAAGGGAAAAGAAATCATGATTGCAGATGCACTTTAACGTGTATAGAAGTACTATATTACTTTATTTTGCGAAAATGTTGTATCTTTCTAAAGATTTCATCCCGTGTATTTTTATTTCATTATTATCGTATGTGTGTGTAGTTAATATGTAAAAGAAAGCTTTACTGCATAAATATTTCTTTTCCTTATGAGGGGGGTATTATGTATTGTGGGAAATTTGTATTCATAACTATAAATTGTGGTGACCTATACACAAGATATATTATTGTGAATTGTTTGTCCATCGGTATAGATTATATTGTAAAGATCTTGCATTGGATCTATAAATCGGTGTTAACGATCCTTAATAATAATATTTATAATAAAACCTGGTTACGAGTTGGTCAATCAGGTGGGTTGTTAGAAGAATTAGGTTATTTTCATTGGGAAGATGGGTCAGGTGGGATCTTTAACGATGTGGGTTTTTTTGCGAAATATCACGAGAAGAGTAAGAGAAATTGCGTCTTAGGACTCTATGAATGTAAAAATTGGTAGAGCTGGACACTTACTTCAGGTGTAATTTGAGTTCCACTACTTTTTGTAGCCTACTCATATTTTTTAACTGTTCATGTGTCAACGACTGCTGCCAGATTTACTTACTTATCTTGGGATTTAGGGCTCGTTCGCCAATTCGGACATGTGCGACCTGTTAATGCCCACACCATGGGCTAATTGATTCATCACATTGGAAGGAACGAGAGTCTCACTCTGGCGCACACTAATGTGTGCATCACATACTACTAATTCAATATATGGCCGACAAGAGGTAAGTAATCTTATGTGGTGGATATTATAATTTCGTAAACAGGGCTGTCGAAATAGATCTGTGGTTTAGTTGATCCAAAATTTGCCACCTTGTACGGCTGGGTTTGGTGGTTTGGGCTTTCAATTATCGTTTTCTTTCGATAATTTATGAGCCAGCTCGGGTCGCAATAACCACTTTGAGCCGTGTTTAGGGAGTCTAAATAAGTTATAATTTATATTTCCCGCCTTGTGTTAGGGTGGGGGTGGGGTCTGATGGCATTAGGATCGACCCCCTTATATTATTACTAAGTTCGAGGGCTTATGTCTAGGGTAGAGTAGTTTAAGTTGCCGCCTTATGCATGCTGGGCCTGATGGTCCTGGGTTTTGATCACCTATACATTCACTATTTTGGACTTACAGTGCTACCTTATGGTTAGTTGGTAATCAAACCTAGGTATTAGATACTGGACCAGGTGGTTCATTGCACCATTTTATACACAGTTCGGTGAGGGGTTAGTTGTCATTCTAGTAGGGACTTGCAAAATTATATAGATTGTGGCAATAAGTTGTCTTTAATGAGCGTTAGAACAGTTTATATTGTTGGAGTGAGGGAACTTTCCTAATAGTGATGTATAGAGAGAATTTACTCCTATATATAATTAATACGTTCCTTCGATCTTACACTTAAACTTTAAAGAATTACGTAAGGGTGTTTGAATCCCGACCTGATTAAGGGAAGCAGGGAGTTCTTCCTCAACTGAGGTTGAGTTCGATCGCGCAAGATGTTAAAAGTGACATGATTGACGGGTCGTTCAGTCTTTCAGCCGATTGGTTCTCCCTGCCTCACACATAGGCCGGTGTTTATGGAATATGTATTTGTGTTCTTGGGCTTATTAAACGAGGGAAGGGATGTTGCTGTTCCTGTTGATGTGCTGTACGAATGATTATATCTTTCCTAGTTTTCCAGTCTCCGAGATGAAGTTCAGGGCGTTCTTGAATATCGCAAGAAGATTTTATAACCTGACTTCATGAATTCCGGATACGTGCTAAGTGTCCTGCTACTTTTAGGGTAGCCTCTAATTTTCATCTTTGTAACTTGTAGTATGGGCATATAGTAAAGACGTGTTGAACACTTTCAGGCACTGGGTGGTATGGGCAGTTAGTGCCCCATGTTACATTATTTGGTGGATATTTTCCAAACGTTCAGTAAGAGGGAAATTCCTGTTTTGATTATGTTGTCTGTCTTCACTTCCGTTTGGGCCAGCTAGTTTGGGGTCCCTAACAGTTCTGCTAATATGGGGTTGAATTGAGTACAGCTTATGTCCCTTTGTGCTGCTGTCCTATTCCCTTTGCCATTTGTCGTTAATTTGGTGTCTTATAAAACTACAGATTTCCCGCTTGCTGTATTCCAGATGAATCGGGTTGTCTTTGTTGAGACTGGGTTTTCCTTCTTTGTCTGCTTTTTCGTTGCCAAGAATA
>JAECUM010056024.1:0-26184 GCA_016617855.1 Megalonaias nervosa | reverse complement strand
ACGCTAGGTGATACTTGTCCACTGAAACGGTAATGTGAACACGACGTATAGGTACTTATCTCAGAGAAGATAACTTTTTTATGAACTGCATTCACTTTTCTTTTTTAACAGTTAATTTTAGCGTAGTAGGTAGATAGGTGTTTCGGGACTAGAGAGAAAATATTTTAAAACTTTGCGACTATTGCTACAATAATAATAATAATAATAATAATAATAATAATAATAATAATAATACAAGTACACCAAGTAGCTACCTTATCTTTTTCCTTCTGTATAGAATGACACCAATGGCAACAGTCATTGCAAAGACAATCAAGCATCCAATTAAGACAGGGACCCATGCCTGAAAAATGTGTAAGCTTGTTTGATAAAGCATGCTATACATTGTTGTATATATAGTTCAAACCCTTGATATGCTTTCCTCTTTGTGAACTCGTGTATCTCGAATAATACTGTTGACACGAATGCAACTATTACTTTTGTTCAAAGTCGATTGTATAATAGATTTCACGTGCTTCTGAAATCGGAGAAATTTATGAAGTCAATATGTTGTAAATTTGCGCAGCGACTGTATATGGTTTTCTATCTCACTTGTACTATGAGGAAATGTCTTAAATGGAAACAAAATTAAACAAGTTAGAAAATAGATAAGAACTAGGTACAGATGGAATAAGCTGTGGTTTATCTAACAAAATCCACTTTAGAAAATGCAAATCTTGTTCTCACATACGGTATGCCCCGTATACCAGATATAGACTAAATAAGGGTGGGGGGGGGGACTGGGGGGGGTCTAAAGCTCTCGCCTTTATCGACCTCTGCCATCTCACCTCTATCCGCGTGGGTTAGGGTCTCTGGCTCCGGCAATGTTTTTATGTCAGAAAGCTCGCCAGTTGCTTCGCGTGCGTGGGTGGTTCTTACCGGGGTTTTCCTGGGTTCTTCCTCCACCATTTATACTGGCCGGCATATATAAGCCTATAGTGCGCTGATAAATGGCGTTAAACCCAAAACAACAACAAAATCACGACAGTGTGTGTGTGTGTGTGTGTGTGTGTGTGTGTGTGATATGGATTTTTAACGTAGCTTTAACAATTTTGCAGTCATATCGCTACGATGTCTGCAGTGTGGCAGTTTATAGTGATGTATAGCACTGGGGCATCATGCCGCAGACATGTAGCATGATGTCCCACCCAGTTACATTATCCTGACACCAGGCCGACCAGTCCTAACACTAACCTCTTAATGCTGAGCGCCTACCGAGGCAGCTGTTAGTACCATTTTGTAAAGTCTTTGGTATGACTCGGCTGGGGTTCGAACCCACGACCTCCCGCATCCGAGGCCGATGGTGTAATACAGCGCATAACCAGAAAATTATTTCCTCACTTTCTTTTCATCACAAAGCTTCTGGAATGACATTAGCAATTGAAAGTGCTCGTATTACATTGAATGCTAAAACAACGTTTTGTTGTTTTTTTTCTTTCAATACCTATCATTTTGTAAAAGTCAGTTCTTCACACATCTAGCTTGGTCTAGCACGTCTAGTTACATGTTCATCCACCAGAGACACATAAATCAGGTTACCTCCCAATCTCTATTAGAATCAGAATCATTCGACTCGGATCGGAAAGAGATGAAGTTGTTATAAATGCCCTGTTTGCATGGGCACAATCTCTTACAAAAATCGCGGAAAGACGTTTTAAATATGACCTTAATACGTACTAAGTATCAAAGGAATAAATGAAAACTCTGACACTTGATGTAGTCGGTATTTTGGCATCCAGTTGTATGTCGGAAAGGATAATAACTCTTCCAGAATCTCTAGGAGTCATAGTGATGGCCAATATCAGCATCTTCAGGTGACAACCAAGATATGTTTCAAGTATTAAACATGATACCAAGAACCATCGGACTTGCTGAGATCAAGACTGTGCATCCAATTCTGAGTCGAAAAGGGTAATAACTCTAAGAAAATATTGCCGGATATGCGACTATTCAGATGATGGCTATGCATTTGCAAGAAAGTTTCATGTTTGGTTCCTATGGAGCACAAAAACAGAAACATAAAGTTGTTATGCATCACAGCTGCTCGAAGACTGATTCTAAGGGACATGAAAATTTTAGGCATCACAACTCCTGAAGACTATGATTCTTATCGCAGCTACACGAATGCTTACTATCCGAGTCGGTGTCACTCGGCACTAATATGAATATTAATAATATCATCATAATTAATTTCAAATACCTTTTTTCTATTTTATTTTAGTAATCTTGATTTCACTTTGAAAAATATGGGATTAATATTTGCTTTAATTTAGCTACCATTATTTTCATAGTATGAATACTTTATATCAATAGTGAACATATATATACACTTGCATTATCATTGGCAATTACCTTGCATTTATAAAATGTATGTGAAATTGTTTTATCGAATGAGTGTTACACTTTAATGCCTGCTACAACTGTTCAAGTTATTACCATGCTCTCTCATGCAAGGCTAAATTCAAACCATTTTTCTTTGTTATAGACCAACCATTAAATGTTCTGGAGAGGGTTGGGGTTTAGGATTTAGTTTCCAACCAAGATATTTCTTAATAATAAACCTAACATAATAGGTAAGGTACAGTTATTTGTTCACATTAAATTCGTGCAAGATTTTTGTTCATGGTATTTGGGGGCCGGAATTCCCCTCTCCACTACCACCCCCCCAACCCCCCAACCCCGAAAATTAAATGGTTCACTAGGAAACGTGCGAGCTAGTCGATAGGTTACAATGTATCTTTCACTGGCTTTGAAACTGCATCGGTGGGTGGTAGAATATTTCGTGTGACCCTCAACACGCTTGATTGACAGGATATGCTATTTTGAAGTTAAAATAGCCGTGAGAAACGTATGTTCAAATCAACAGCCTTCATCGATGATATCGTGTTTTATTGCCACGGGTATTTATCCAGAGCTATACTCCCCCCCCTCTCTCTCTCTCTCTCTCACACACACACACACACACACACACACACACACACACACACATAATTTCTGACTGATTAAGTCAAAGTATGCCATGTACAGGCTATCTTTTAAATATACAGTGTATGCCCACTACGAATTTGTTTGGGCAACACAGTATTACTCCCGACCATCTGTCTGTTCGTATATTCGTTCGTGCGGAAGTTATGCGTTCGGTCATCTTTTCAGACATTATGGTGAGGGAGGGATTCATGTTTCATAACAAATTTCTAGTCTTACCTGATTTAACGGATCACTATTACCGTTTTCTGCGGATGGTGGGTCGTTATCAGCAAGTGCGAATGGAAACATGGCCGATTTGTCTGAAGTTGATAGAGACTTTAATGCTGTTTGGAGTTGTGATTCAGTCACACAGGCACCTCCACAGGTGGTCTTAAATCTTATAAAACGTTCACTGAACGAAAGAAGGAAAATTAATAGAAATGGCGAGAAAATGTTCAAAATTCTGTCTCTGTCTCTCTCTGACCCCCCCCCCCAATAAAAATGGCACAAAACAACCGAAGCATTTCCTTGAGTACGTTTTCTTTATAGTTAGACGGGTAAAGTTATGCTCTGGAAATGCTTAATACCTTAATATGCATTTTGGAGAGAGAGAGAGAGAGAGAGAGAGAGAGAGAGAGAGAAGAATAAAGACAATATCAGTTATACAGTTTTTGCAGACCTTCCACATGTTGTCCTTAAGAAGAATATCATCTCGAGACCACGAAGAAGCTGTGTAAATCAGGTACTATTATCGTTACTAGATCAACTGAGAAGTTCCAGAGTCAAATATGGGAACTTTGTGCAGCAAACGAAATGTCGACAAACCATACACCATATTTGGACATAAAATAAAAATAGAATATCTCAGAACAGATAATGAGAATTATCTATGGCCATAAAATTTATTGAAACATAACTTATTTTCATTTCATATGTGTTTTTGGCGAGTATGGATCACATCAATAAAAATTAAAAAAAAAAAATAAATGACAAAAAACCAAAAACCAAAAACCAAAACAAAATTAGAATATGAGGCTTTGTGTAAAACATGTAAAGCAATTATTAATATCTTCTTCAATTATTAAAAAATTGGATGCAGTTGTAGCCAATTTAGAGTGTACATGACTTTTTCCCTATATTAAGATGCGTCAGTCAGTGGATGTTACAAAAGGTAAGTATATGTGTGTGTGTGTGTGTGTGTGTGTGTGACGTTCTGTCACTGAGAGTTATGGATAGAGTTTTTAGTTATGATTTTAAGTAGTAATCAAGATGTTTACTGAAATTTGAGTTCAACGCCTAACCTTGTTTACGAGCTTAGCATGTTCTAGAAACAAACTTGTCGACAATTTTATGGAATTTTTTTTATTAGAAATGACTCACATCTAATTCAAGTGAAATATGTAAAAATAGGGATTTGATAAACAAATAATCCATTCCTCTTTTAAGATCAGTCTCTGTCATCCATTTGTTATCAGATGTTTTTTTGTGATCAGATATAATTCGAGAGGAACTATTTATTTAAATCATTCATTGGAATTACTAAGCGCCCACTGACTGGACTAACGAATTATTTATGGATTTTTGTGAATTAATTCAAAGACATTCAGAATTGTGCTATGGGTATATAATGATGTTGAAAGACTGTTGGTACATCATGACATTCAAGACTATTTAATTGATTTGGAACGGTCTATACGTTTCGACTTGTCACAGGATATTTAGGATTATTTCGTGTTAAATTCACAATACTCTGAACGTTTCTTTTGAATTTTCACTTTGTTTTCTAGGGAAATAATGGTTTGTTGAATTTTACTTAAATTGTTGGTTAACATCGTTTCTGTTACATATTTTTAGACTTAGATTCGTAACAATATATATTGTTGTTTAAAAGCCATCGTCTTTAAACGCGAGATCTTCAGTCAGTTCTGGGGTGGATGGTGGAATGTCTTCGGAAAGGAATACAACTTACTTTATTGAGATGACTTTCGTATCCATATCAACAGAGGGACATGTATACTTTTTCATGAAGGCTTGTATGCTGCTGTTGATTTTATTCTCTAAAGAGTGCTGAATTGCATTAGCAGCTTTCACTTGTAATTCATCTAAATGAAAACGAAAACCAGCAATATTATTTAATGCTTACAGTAATTTTTATAACATGTATCCGTCATTTATATTGCGCAGTAATCATTTTCTAGCAAAACTTTGTAATGTTAGTATTTGACATAAATATTCAGCACTAAAACTGAGATTATGTACGTTCATATTTTTAAATCTTTCTCTGTAACGAGTTAGAACCGAGGTACTTTTTTCAACTAGTTTTGTGATGAGAAACAAAGAAATGTATCAGTATCCGGGAAAGTAATATTAAAGTCAGTAACAGGAGGTAGAAACTATATACAAGGACTGCAAATTGTTTTAAAATCTTTACGGTGATATAATATAAATGTATCATCCATAACAATAAATCCCAAAAGATGTTACGGCAGTCCCCTACGTATATCAAGGGTTGATGTGGATGGACGTAGAACAACTATTGTTTATATACTTACGACATTTCCCAGCATATCGGTCATTTGGGATTGTACAATTTCTTCCGGACCATCCGGGAGAGCAAATACAGTCAAAGTCTCCTGGGAGATTTGTACAACGTGCACTATTTTTGCACGGACTCTCCGTACATTCATCGACGTCATCCTCACAATGGGTACCATTATAGCCATTTTCACACAAACAGTTATATCCACCTGGAAAATTCGTACATTTTCCATGACCACATGAGACAACCAAACATTCGTCTACATCGTCTGAGCAGTTTCTGCCCCTAAATCCAGAGTAGCATGTACAATCATATCCACCGGCATAATTTGTACAGTTACCTTTTCCACAAATATTTAAGTTATCTTGACATTCGTTTTTATCTTTACTACAGTTTTCACCTATCCAACCGTTCTCGCAGTCGCATCTATAACTACCTAGAGTATCCACACATTTTCCATGGAGACACGAGTTTGGATTGCGATTGCACTCATTCAGGCTGACACTACATTCTGGACCAGTCCAACCACTGTCACAAGTACACGTGAAATTTGCTCCTTTCTGGTTGTGGCAAGTACCTTGGTTTTTACACGGACATGACGAGCACTCATCGATATCTACCTCGCATCGTTCACCTGTCCAAAACCGTGAACAACTGCAGGAAAAAGATCCGTTGAAGTTTGTACAAGTACCATTATGTTCACAAATGCGTTCTAAGCACTCATTTTCATCTCTTTCGCAAAAGAGGCCCGTCCATCCCCTTTTGCAGATACACTCATAGCCTCTAGCAACGTGACCACTTAAAATTTGACATACTCCGTGGTCACCGCTGCAGCTTACGTTTTCACATATGTTATTCTCACATAAATTGCCCACAAACCCGGGCGAACACGCACAGGTAAAATTGTTCACGCCGTCAATACATGTTGCATAATTCATACATGAATGTGATACACAGTCGTCTATATTCACAGAGCAGTTGTACCCGGTGTAACCAGGATCGCAGACGCAGTTGTAACCTCCTTTATCTAGTTCATTACATATTCCGTGGCGGCAGGGATTTAACCAGCAGTCATGGAACGTTTGACAAAGTGGTCCACTCCAACTCTCGTCACAGTTGCATATGAAACTTCCAATGGTGTTTTGGCATATTCCATGCAGACATGGGTTAGATTCGCATTCATCTTTGTCTTCACAGCTGTCTCCTGTCCATCCTGTAGTAACATAAATGTTTTTATTTTTTAACTCTACAAACGCATATTTGCTCCATTAAACAGTTTAGAGAGTGGCTTTAAATGTCATTTGATATTTGTAGCTTGCATAGGTACTTAAAATGTAGATTTGTTGATTTTGTTTGAAAAATAAAAAAAATATACAATGATCGTTGCTTTCGCAAGAATAATTAATAAGAAATATAATTTATATCAGATTCCTATTAAAAGGAATTAAAATACAAAACCTTGTACTCAAAAGGGAAGTGTCAATCAGATGTTTTGGTACTTCTGATGTAACCAAATATAACACGCGCCAAAGCACCCAAAGACAGCCTGATCAGGAAATAATGGCGCATAGCTAATCAGATTTTTTTCTTCAGAAGGAAAATATGAATTTATCAGTCACAAAGAAAACGGTAAGAAAATGCCCCACAACTGAGCGAAAGTGTTGAGATCCGTTATTGAAACTCATCCAAACGTTAGTCCTATAAATGATGCATGTGTACTGTGGACCTTTTGGTTCCCTGTTTCATACATTTTGCAAATGTGCCATATTACTTTGTCGCCATCTAGTGACAGGCGAGATTCGCTGACAACTGCGTCGCACATCGGTGGTCATGGATGCCAATTTAGGCCCAGCTCAAATTCACTGGCAAGAGTGTTGGGAAAGCTGCATTTATGATGTTATTCTAAGCATAATGCCAACGACGACCTTAGCTCATCTTGAAAGTGTGTTTATCACATGACCATCATTATTGCTTATTATGTGATTGTTGACTTAATCAAGGTGAATATAAATGAAGTTGTATGAACCAGTAAATTTCATACTGATCGACGCGCAGCGGAGATTAATATGATGGTCTTCCTGGTTCATAAACGTTCATATTTACTTAAACTAAGGCATAAAATTATTTTATTACATTATGTAAGATCAAAATGTGCCATTTATATTGTTTTAGAAAGAAGAAAAGGTCAATTCATCAGAATAACGCCACGAATACGACAGTACTAGTCAATAAGGTCACGACTGCAGATGTTTGCATATATGCATATCTCGTAACGTCAGGTCATCCAATCAAAAGGTAGCTCTCGCAGTAATCATTTAATAATTCTCCATGTTACATACACGGTTACATATGTGTATCAACCCTTAGCAACAAGCCTTTAGAATGGTTAAAATCGCAGCATGTGATGCAGAAATAAGTTATTAGTTCAAAGGTTTCACTCTTCAGTTTTGCACTTTGCACAGGATTTAAATTTTAAAGAAAAGGAGTTTCCCAGATTTTCCTCACTGGAAAATGAAAAAGGCCTTGTATATATTTTATGTATCATTAAAAAAATGTCAGTACCCTTATTTCTGTATATGATGGGTGTAATTTGGGTTTCAGAGTATGCAGCTTGGAATTACAAGTATGGTTTCGTCTATGAAAAATAATTTTCCATATTGTAATAGCTGAAAAAGTGGGTGTACTTCGGACGGTTCAAATGCATTTTTGAAACACACTGGAGCATTTCGAGCAGCTGTCTGCTTAGGCAGTGTGTAATTTTCGTAATACCAAATATAAAGACAGTGCAGTCACAGTATATGAAAGTAACAGAGATATGCTACATTCTATTCACTGTGCTTGTTGCAAATACAAGCAAATCCACCTTATACCTCCCCCAGTTTCAGCAATACTTAATAACCACAGAGCGTAACCATAACACCAGAAAGGAACTACTTATGTATTCATGCGCAATTATTGTGCGGTTTGACAATATTGGTAAACAATAGTTAAAATCTAGCGTTATTATTTATTTCCTGATTTTCATTATCATTATTATAAGTATTTGTAATTATAAGAATTCAACTTCATATTTTAGAGGATTAATGAAGTCACGAAGCTTGAACGTTGACTACATTCCACGTGCGAACAACCTTCGCTTTATTATAGCCATTAATGCAACGTGTAATTGATTTTGTAAGCTCAATGACTTCACGAATTCCGTAAAGTATGAAGTTTTGTTCTTAAATAATATCACCTGAGGACGGTACAAATGGCGTCATGTAAGGCGAAGGCATGATGTCCGAGGCATCCATGGGTGCTAAAATGTAGTTTCACTAAGCTATTTATCTGTTTTCTTTAATCTCTCTACGATATTGGATAAATAGAATATTATATTTGTGCTCATTTTGAACGAATCTATTTTTTTTTTCGACTTCGTCCGGATATTTTATTTCTTTTTTTCTCCAAGTCTTGCACATTATAAAAAATATTTTACTCGTTTCATAAATTTCTTTTAAATGAAGACTCATGTAAGAGCCTGTGCAAATGTGAATTTATTAGTTGTTCACAAAAGTATTGAAATATACGTTTTGTTTCCATTACTTTAACTTTTATGTACATTTATAAACGTTGACAGCGTCGTTTAAAGCCCTGACATTTTGTCACTTTTCATTACTGTATGTGAACGGGTCAGTTGACAAACCGGTTTTGTGGGCAAATCTATGACTTTTGGTGTGGTAAAAATGTTTCTGACTAAACAGAGAAGACAAAATTAAGTGATCACTGACTTCTGATATTAATTACATTTGAAATTGTATGAAGAATGTATTGTATGCAAAGAATAAAGTACACTATTTGTTTATAAATATTCAATTTGCAAAACAGATTTTTTTAAAAATAGTAAGCATAAATTTTTAGCATCATATGTGCAGTCCTTTCATCAACTGGTAATCAAAATATGTACAGGTATCCCAGATGTTATATATTAACATTATATGTTTGATTTTTACAAGGGTTAAATTCAATTTTTCTATGCTAACGTTGTTTCGTGATGCTTTTCTGTGATCAGATGTTGTTTTGTGAGAAGACTGAACCTATACAACATCCTATCGAAAGACATAAAAGTAAATGCCACATTTACAGCATACACCTTGATCGACCTCCTGCATGAAATAAAGGACAAAGAAGAGGAGCCGCAAGAGCGGAGGAAGGGCTACATTGTCAAGATTCCCAAGAAAGGGGCCTTAGTGATTGCCAAAACTGAAGAGGTATTCAGATCTTATCCCAACCGAGCAAGATGCTCACAAGGTTGATTTTGGAGAGGACCAGGTCTGCAGTAGATTCCAAAAATGAGAGAAGAACAAACAGGATTCTGGGCTGTGAGGTCATGTATAAACCAGATAACAACACTCTGTGATATCATGGAACAGTCCAAAAAATGGCGGCCACCCCTGTATGTAAGTTGAATACAATCACCATCTTGAAAATCCCTAGGTAATACAATCTTCCCGAGACGATTGTCAGGATTATCCAGTGCCTTTACAAAGACTCTACCAGGCTAATCATACACAATACAGATTTGTCTCCATCATTTTCTGCTGATATTGGCGACATTCACCAACGATCCTCTCAGTAGTGATAGATTGGGTGATGAAGATGGCAATGGACCAACCACGAGAAACATAGAGGACCTTGACCCCGAAATTGGAGGATCTGGACTTTGGAGATTATCTCGGACTGCTCTCTCTCTCTCTCTCTCTCTCTCTCTCTCTCTCTCTCTCTCTCTCTCTCTCTCTCTCTCTCTCTCTCAAACACACACACACACACACATGCGCGCGCGCGTACGCACGCACGCACGCACTCCAGCACATGCAATGAAAGACAGAGCGTACATACCATAGACCGAAGATCAATGCCGACAAGACAAAATACCTGCGAGTCAATATTCCCTTAATGGAACAATGATAAGAATGTTAGATAAGTTAACATATCTTGGCAACATTGTGAACAAGTCAGGAGGAACATATGAGGACGTCAAAACCAGGCTTGCCAAGGCATGCCATGCCTTTACCACTCTCAGACCAGTCTGGAGGAATGATAACATTCACCAAAAAACAAAGCTTGGATGGTTCAGCTCCAAAGTCAAGTCAGTGCTGCTCTATGGTGAAGACATCCGGAGACGCACAAATAACTTGGAACATGATCACAGGTCTTCGTCATTACTTATCTTTAAAAGATCCCGCGCATCAGATTTCTAGACCGAATTCCCAACCGAAAGTTACGGCTAAGGACACAACATAAATCGATATCCAACACCGTTAAGGCTAAGGACTCAAAGAAAACCTTTATCCAACACCATTAAGGAAAGCAAGTGGAGATGGATTGGATACACCTTGCGGAGAGACCAGCCCAACATAACCCGCCATGACCTGGATTCGAACCTCCAAGGCAAAAGCAGAAGAAGACGACCAGCCATGACTTGGCGAATAACCTTTGTTACGACCATGTAGTTTAATTACTTGTGTATTAAAATTTGAACTTTTTTTCTATTTCATTATTATAATTTTTGTTGTGATGATTGTGTTCACAGGGTCTGATATTTTGAAAGAAACGTCGTGTTTATTTAGAACATAAATATGACTCGCATGAGCACGATTTTGCATGCCATGGTTTGTCGATTTAAGTAAACAGTCGGCAAAAGTGATTGGTTGTGGCCAAGGTCATTTCTAATTATACTTGTTTACACTTTGTACTACGATGGAGAGATTTTGAAATCACCATGCGTTCTTCGTGCGTGTGCATGAAATGACGTTTTCGTTCAGTTTAAATACTCAGGTATCTGTGAAATAGTAGTCAGAGTCATATTTTAACACCTTGTAGAGTCGTTCATATACCTTGAGAAGAAGGTGTTCTTTTTCTGGTGCTGGAAAGAGTTGTTCATTTGTACGTCTGTAGAGCGAGATGTATATTGTTATAGATGACAGCTATAATTCATCTACTCTTTAAACAATAATTATTTTCCCTGGAGAACTATATACAACTGGCTTTGGACAAAGACATTTAGTGAAATTGATTCTAAATTGGAACAGAATAGTACAAATTGTGATTCAAAGTGAAAATTCTGGACATTTGTGTAAAGACTTCATATGACGTCATCGTCCACCATCTTGGAACGGAATTGAGATTCAAACCAGATTCAGTTAGAACTGTTGTTGATAGGACTTGTATGTTTTCACAATTCTAGGACAAATGTTTGGATTTTCGTCGCAAACCGTAAGTCCTATTTCGTTTTTTCACCTTTTCACCGTGTTTTCTAGGGAAATAAATTATTTTTGTTAAAACTTACAAAGCTTGTTGTCTTCGCTCTTTTATTTTTGTTACTTTAAACGAGCCGATACGTAACACCTTGGACACCGAACTTAAGACCATCCGCACGTCCCAGAGGGAGGCAAAATAGACTGTCCAGAACCGTGACAAATGGAGAGCTGAAGTGAAGGCCATATGTTCCAGTGGGAAAGAAGAGGGATGATGATGATGATGATGATGATGATGATGATGATGATGATGAAAAAGGCACTGCATAATATGCAAGATACGTTGGATATTTCTTAAATTGTCATGTAAAATCGACAAGATTAATTTAGAAGCACACCAGGTTGCCGAAAAACATGACATACAGCGCGAAGGCAAATGAAATCGCGTCATTTGTTTGTATATTGATAATTTCGTACAAGAAAATAGCAAAGCCACTAATTGCTTTAACTACGTCACATAAAATCTCAATTACATTTGTTCTCATTTCAGAAGAAATGTATGAAAGCCCTTGAATAACCTTAGCCTTATGTTCGCCAATGAACGCAGAATATTGTCATCTTTCAACTCGATCCATAAATTCCATCTGAGCATATATATTATATCATTAATGAATTTTTAGAATTTCATGTCAGCCATTTGGTGAATTTCGCACGATTCGTTAGAAATTTGATATTTTTTACATTTTAGCAAGACATCGTTACAACAGATATCAATAAAAGAACAAAAAGATAATGGGTAAGCAGGTGCCCTACGGTTTTGCGTAAAGGCACGTAAGTGTGGTTTACACAAATAAGACAAAATGATGTAAAAATGAAAATATATATGGCCTGATAAAATGTATACAGTAACTGAATTTACCAGGATCACAGGTGAAGTTTCCTTTTGACGCTGTGCAATTTTCTCCTTCGTATCCGGGGGCACACCAAAATATTATCTTCAGCTTGAGTCTGCATATGAAAGAAGTTTTACACGAAGGATCTGTTAATAATTCACTTTTTTTCGTCGAGTACCAATTTCCATGGCTTTTGTGATAACTAAAAACCACGAAAATTTAAGTAGCCAATGTAAGATGTCTACCTAATGAATTAGCCACTTTTGTAAGTCAAACGTTACGAAAAAGATAAGTTTATCAAAACCCAGAAAAATGTTGTTCGTATAATCAGAGAAATTCTGTGCATTTTGATAATAACAAATAGTTTAAGAATTTGGCATTTCTCGAAGTGACTAAATATTTTAAACTATTTAATTGGATTAACAATGAAAAAACGAAAGGTCTTAAAATGTCCTTAAAACTATTTTAACAAAGAATACTCATATCTGTCTTTCAGTGAAATGTTTAAATGGCTGTGTGTGTGTGTGTGTGTATTGCATTGAACTAATTAAAACTCTTCTAAAGTTGAATATTTTACTTTTAAATTTCGTTTGCTGGTTTTCTCGTTTTAAGATTCTATTTTCAAGGACAAACAAAAATCACTGAAAATTGTGTACAGTTTTTCATTTTTTCAAAGTTCTCGTGGTGAATCAGGATGTTCGAAAGGAAATACCTGCGGACCTATTTCTGGTATGTTTTATACCGGTATTTTCGTTTTCTTTTCCGCTGATGAATGTAATATTCCATGTTAGTCCGTTTTCTATCTTCATTTAACTGTAGGTGTGTTAAATATAAATTGATTTAATTGGTAATATCTGTTTTTAGAGCTCAAACCATCATAGACTTCATAACACTGAAATCAACCTATCTTTTTAGTTTCATTTGCTTTCAAAAGAGATCAAAACCGATTTGTGCTATGCAGCGAGAAAAAAAGACAGACAAAAAGACAGTGAGTGGATTTCTCAGTAAATGGAACTAACCTATTTTCATTCTGTAGCTAGATGGCGTGAGTGTACTATTGGATTTCCGGAATGGTTCTCTGTTTCACAAAGCTTTTATAACTAGGAACCCAGAAGGTCCATACTACACATACACTATCTGGAGGAGTGGTGTGCGTGGGTGAGTTCCACGGCAGATATACTCAGATTACATATAAAAGGGAACTTCATGAAAATTCTTACACAATATAATTGCTCATATCCACTTCTAAGATTCTTGCTGCTGTAAGATTAGGGCTAAATGTAAGGTTGATATCCTTTGTAACACCATCTATTAAATCAAATCCCTTTTCCACGAAGTCAAAGTCTCGCACTATCGCAAAAATAGTCGTTGTTTTCTGTGAAATTAAAAACAGAGGATGAACAGAAAAGAGTATTTTTGAAAAGAAGTAGTTTAACAAAGAAATTTGAGCATGGCGTGGGGTGGATCCTATCCTTGAACTACATTAAGGAAGGCGACTAAATTATTAGAAAGTCAGAATTCTGTACAAATCGTTACAAGCAAAGTAATTTTTTTGACCCCATATTTGATAAATACACGTCTAAATAAATACACAAACCTATTTAGAAAATTATGTTTCTTAAGGTCTTAATATCAGGCTTTACCGTAATGTCTGGTTGAAATCTTGCATGCACTGAACATCGAAGAAATCAAATGTCTAATGTCGCTGAAAATTTCGTATACTTGTGGTTTACTTTGCATTAGCTGTAATTTAGTCAGTCCATAATTTAAATCATGAAATCATTTTAGGCGTGTTGCATTAGCTGTAATTTAGTCAGTCCATAATTTAAATCATGAAATCATTTTAGGCGTGTTGCATTAGCTGTAATTTAGTCAGTCCATAATTTAAATCATGAAATCATTTTAGGCGTGGGCTTAATTAATCTTCAGCGTTTTATGGCCGTGAAACTTCAAACATTTAAATGCGATCTTCTGTTATCTTTGAATTTCCCCTTAAAAATTGCTATTGGTGTCCACAGTGATACAGATTTAATTCAGCACTACTTGGCTAATGACCAAAAGTTGCTTCCACATAAATTTTGCCGTGCATTTGCTATGTTGCAAGAAGAAAGCCAGTTCACAAATATGCACACTGTAAAAGACTTCAAGGTAATGGAATATGAAGTAGTTTTTCACTTCAATTTTTTTTCGAACTAACATATGGGGGGGGGGGTTTACCGCCATAATTCTATGCGTGTATTTAGTTGCAAACTGCAAGATACAATGACGCAGAAGGAAAATAGATATAAGCACTTGCAAGCAGCCATTTACAGCTTGCATCAAAGAAGAATAGAAAATTCATGACTAGAATTATGAATGTAGCACTTGCAAGCAGCCATTGATAATAACGCAGAAGGAAAGTAGCACTTGCAAACTGCCACGTACAATCTGCATCAAAGAAGAATACAATATACATGGATAAAATTATGAAAGTAGCACTTACAAGCAGTTATTTACAATAATGCATCAAGGAAGGTTAGAAAATACACGCATAGAATTACGGCGGAAATCCCCCTCCATATGGTCAGCAGGTATGTATGTGTTGTAATTTGGATTTTTAACGAGCTTTAACAATTTTTCAGTCATATCGCTACGATGTCTGCAGTGTGGCAGTTTAAAGTGATGTCTAGCAGGTATGTATGTATGTATGTATGTATGTATGTATGTATGTATGTATGTCATTATTTGTATATTACTCACAGTAGTGAGCCTCGTGGCTCCTATCATCGGGTGTTGTATGAAGGTTTGTTGTGTGGTACGGTCCAGCAGCACAGAGCCACATGTTGTTAGAGTATTCGTGTTCATGTAGACAGCCGTTTCCATGAACGCTCCAATGCATTCTGACTCGGCTAATCTGAATGTAGATAAAATTCGTACTTTCACAGTGCCAGCCCACAAAGTAAGGTATAATTTCCAATAAGTTTGTTCCCACAAAACAGATGGAAAACTAATGAAATACATTTAAAACACACACACACACACATACACAC
Organism: Megalonaias nervosa; assembly: GCA_016617855.1. Classification (NCBI taxonomy): domain Eukaryota; kingdom Metazoa; phylum Mollusca; class Bivalvia; order Unionida; family Unionidae; genus Megalonaias; species Megalonaias nervosa. The sequence continues at coordinate 10,484 of JAECUM010056024.1, read as the reverse complement.
ACACGTATGAGTGTGTGTGTGTGTGTGTGTGTGTGTGTGTGAGAGAGAGAGAGAGAGAGAGAGAGAGAGAGAGAGCGAGAGAGAGAGAGAGAGAGGTTCGGAATATCTTTCGTTTTTAAATTCTGATTCTGAAAACGTTTTTTCCTTCACCAATACGACTCCAATGCCCAATGATATTTCTAAACGCAATTTAATAGGCTGTTTACTTAAGCGATGAGTTTGCTATACGTTTAGTATCTAAAAACCATCGTCTACGGGTTCCTTTGCATACTTTCACGCTTTGCAACTTTACATTGGATCAGTTATTTTACATGCAAGAATTACACAGACTTATAGATACATCATGAAGTAAAAATTATATATATATATATATATATATATATATATATATATATATATATATATATATATATATATATATATATATATATATATATATATATATATATATATATATTACAAGTTTGAGGAATTGTAACACTTCAGATGAATGGAAATTACCTATACATGTGCAGAGAGACAAGAATCAGAGAAATTAAAGACGTGAAGAATAATAGAGAGATATATAGTAAGGTAATACAGCAGAAAGCTCGACCAGAAGTTGGGTAGATGAGTTGGTACGTAGGAAGTTAGCAGGTTTACTACCGAGACAGACAGAAAGACAAACTTGCCGTCCTATGCATATTGATATCGTTGTATCACACAAATCATTCAAAGTACATTTGGAAGCCGATTCCATATCACAACACCGTCTATCACCCGTTGTATTGGTACCAACGTATGATCTTCCTGCCGGATTGGCGTACTCCATAATCTCTACAGACACGAATACATTGGGATCGCCATGCTGTGAGTGCAAAAAAATAAAATTTTAAAGTGCTTCGATTTCAGACTTATTAATTTGTATGAGTTTAGTATTAAGTCAAAATAGTACCTCTAACCTGCAGTGAATTTAAAAAAAAAAAATATTATGAAGTAAATAAATTACTGAGGAAGAGAGTGCGTTTTGCGTGCAGATAATTTAGCCGTATGGCCTACGCTATTGGAATTCAAATTCACTTAAGTAAAGATGAATGTGCAAGCGTTACGTGTGACCTTAAGAAAATCTTTTGTGACGTTCCCCGCCCATATCTTTGATTTGGATTATACATGTAGTCCATCTCCGGCACAAACAATGCCAATGATGATTTTACCGAATGCGTGTCTGTAATGTGTCGAATTTTGAATAAGTATGGAACCTTAAAATTGAATACATTGTGCATTCAAATTTTATTACAGTCAAACCAGCAAGGTCTTTGTGAAGGGTCACTACGACCTCTTTTCCGTGTCAGTGTTAAACTTGAAAGGCCAGCATCTACGGTTCATTTAGAATTGACCCGGGCATCGCAACGCTGTCCTGGGAAAGTAAACATTAAAGTTACCGACCATAACCGCTTGATGTGAATCCCATGTCAAATAGTCATTTTCAAAGGGAAGTTGATATGCATCGTATTTCTCAGGTTCTAGGCTGTCAAAATCCGACGAAAGAAATAATTATCTTGGGGGAAAAGTTAGGAACCGCTGATTACGATTGGTCAGTTTAAATTAAGGCATACACCTTGGAAGTAATACTGAATTTAAAAGTAACGAGCTTGGTCGAATTCTTTAGTCCGAGATTTCCTGCGAGAGGACAAGATTTGCGCCGAGGAAAACTAAAGAATAATGCTTTCCTCGTTAAAACAAGTAAAAGCGACCAGGTAGCTGTCTTGTAAGAAAAGACAGGCTTTAGTGCTAGGACGCCCAATTTCTGAAAAGAACAGCATTAAGGTATGCAATTTAAATTTTCATGTAATTTTCTATTTTATTTTTCTTGTTTATGCAAATGTATTTGATATGACTAGGATTCATACTATGTATAGGTTATTCGATTTCATGGAAATCTGTTGATATGCTAGAGATGTTATGCAATTTATTTCTTTAATTTTACAGTTACTATAGTTCATTGATAGAATTGACTGATTGCATGCGATCCAAATTTTCAGATGTGTAGGATTTCATAGGGTTATATCAATTAATTTCCTTTGTCTGTTAGGACGATACTGATTATTGTGAGTTAACGATAATTGCATATTTATATCTGATTTTGTAATACTTAAATAATCTTGCAGGATAGGGATTGCTATGAGCTAGAAGTTAGTGAATCTTATGCAATAGTAATCGATAGTATGTATCTTATTGAGTGGAACTGACTAGGCTGGATATCTAATGAGTCATGTGGTAGCGTATGCAGAGAGATACGGGAATGTTGTTTAGATACACCGCTCACATGTTAATTTGTTGTCAGCCGCTGTGTAGTGAGGGTGATGATCTATCGAATTAGGTCAGGCTTGGATGTATATTACAGGGGTCATTTGTAACAAGAGATAACAATTGTACCTTACTCAAGATACAGTCTAAATTTGTAAGGACCATTAATCGTTAAGGTCACATTATGTCAGAATTTATGCAGTGTTTGGATAACTAGTTTATGCTTTCTGAGTAACGAAAGCGAGAGAATTTTATCTACGTACAGAAGATGTCACATACTGAGATTTAGTGGTAATCTTGTCATTCAAGGAAACAGCTCCCAGAAACAGACGGGGACAGTCCGAAGACGGAAGTCCGGGAAAGAGATGAAGCGTTCAGAATAGAAAGATCAAGGAAGATTAACGTATACACTTGAAGGTGGGAAGACGTGTGATACCGGAGACAAAGACAGGAAGCAACGCTAGGTGATGCAAATCAGGTGTGGACATTGTGCTCTTCTCACCACTCGTTACCATGATGAAACGAATCCAAAATAGAACACTGCTATTGAAATTTTGTTGACGTAAAATTGTTTGAATTGACGCTGACACTATTCGTTTTTTATTATTGATTAAATCGTTATTTTCTTATCTAAAGGGGGCTCGTATTGTATTATTTCTTCTCAATAGTCTTGCTCAGTTCTCCTTTGATATTCTATCTATCCACTCACACCGGGCAATAAAATAGAGGGAGGTCATTCTCTAGATAACGACTTCCAAATCTAATTAACCATCCCTCTTTACCAAGAGGGACAACGTTACAGTGTCATGTAACTTACCTGTCCATATCCCTGTGGTTTTATTGAGGAACCAAAATCAACAAGCTGATGGAAGAAGTTCATCAGAGTGGAACTGTTCAGCAACCTCACACGGGACTGCATTTCAAGAGGTAGGATGTGTACACCATTACAGGTCAGCAAAAAGGATACCGTCTGACTAGCGAAGTAGGGTGTCAAGATTATATATATATATATATATATATATATATATATATATATATATATATATATATATATATACATAAAGAATACAAATCATATGGCGAATAACAGTCCTTTCAAATACACTGGATCCAGCAAGGGATCACCTTGGTCAGGAATTGATTAAGATAACTGCAATAAACTGACAACGAACAGTGCAAAACTAGTATCTAAATAGCCTGAGCGCTTTTGACTCTTAATGAGTCTTTTTCAAAGGCAAATTCCAAACATAGACAAGACAAACAAATAAAACACAAAAACCGTTGCGTTTGCAAAACTTTACATTGCTGTTTCTATAGGAATTAAACCTTTAAATTTATTATATTTCAATTAGTTTATTTCAACTTGTTGCGGATGCTTGAAAATATCTTTACTGACCTAGAAATCGACGAGCGATAACGACATCGTTTGTTTTATGTTCATTTTAAGTAGACGCAATTTATATCCCAGATATTTCATTGTCATATTAGTAATTGTAGGCTATTAAGCAGATTTAGAGAATTATTTAAAAGAAAATGTGTCGGCTACAAAAATTAAATAATTTCATTTGTGGATGGCTGTACAAGAAGGAAAACATTGGAACGTATACACTAACACGACATAAAATACAGAACTGAAAGGGTGTTAGATCACACCAAAGGTAGATCGTGCCATACGAGGTTGATAATCTAAAGAATACAAATCATATGGCGAATAACAGTCCTTTCAAATACACTGGATCCAGCAAGGGATCACGTTGGTCAGGGATTGATTAAGATAACTGCAATAAACTGACAACGAACAGTGCAAAACTAGTATCTAACTAGCCTGAGCGCTTTCGACTCTTAATGAGTCTTTTTCAAAGGCAAATACAAAACATAGACAAGACAAACAAAACACAAAAACCATTGCGTTTGCAAAACTTTACATGGCTGTTTCTACAGGAATTAAACCTTTAAATTTATTATGTTTCAGCTAGTTTATTTCAACTTGTTGCGGATGCTTGAAAATATCTTTAATGACCTAGAAATTTCGGGTTTTGCTGGGTCCCAAGTCTCAAGAGTTGGAGACGGAATTGAGACTGTAGTCCAGACAGTCGAAGTCGACAGAAGGGTAGTCGTGGGAGAGAAAGTGGAGGAGAAGGAGTCTAGAGAAAGTCGGGAGGAGGAGTCTAGAGAAAGTCAAGGAGGAAGAGAGGAGAAGGAATCTGGAGAAAAGTCGAGAAGAAAGGGGGAAAGGAATTAGGAGAAATAGGAGAGAGAGAAAAGATACAACAGATGAGTAGAAATACAAGGACAGGTGGAAATTAATCTCACACTGCTAATCAAGTGATGTAATAGGCTTAATAAGGGGTTGAGCGGAAGGAGTGTAACTGGAAATTTGAGTCATTTGATATGGAATTGTTATTAAATTGTTATTCATTGAATTTCAACCTTTTTTGTATATTTCACCATCTAACTGTCGGCATTGCTGACTGGGGGCTCGGAGCTTTAAATCTATCTTCACTAAATTTAACTTCCAACACAATAGAGCCTGGGTGGGACTTCTATAATAGTTTTAATAAAATATCGGGAGCACCCCACCCCAACCATAACAATCCCCACATACTTATTGTTATTTTTATATGACACCCGTCGATTAAGTGTGATAATACAGTAATATTATCAACTGGTTTTATGTTTATATTTTCTCATGCATAGAACTTGTTTCCTTAGGGTAGACATGTCGAATTTTATCTTCTCTGTAGTTCGGTAAATTTTGGTATAAATGCGCAGTACTGTATTTTTAACAATAGTAGCACGTCGCTCGAGACGCTCGTTGCGCAATACTTCCAAGACCTAACAATTATTACCTTTTTCTTGATTATTTTTCCCTCTTCTAAGAATGACATAAATAGCTAGATTCTAATTTTCATACAAAAATGTACAAGACCTTTATATAGAGTGAGAAGCAATAAATATAGCTGATGAATATACTGTGTTTTGAATCTGTTAACTAAATTGCAAAAGTGCAAGGTAATTTTAATTTAATTGGAAAATACTGGGTGAGAAAAATAATCTATGTCTGTGTTTGTACCAAGACAAGGAAATTCCCGACGCGGGGTTACATTTTCTGTAATAAATAGCGTAACCCCTTCACTGTGATTTCGTTGTCTGGGTGCAAACCCCAATATAGAATCTCTTAATCTCCCGATAATGGAAGCAATAATGTGTTTGCCAGTTAACGTTTGACTGTAATCTAGAAAAAGATAACATGGCTCAAGAAAACATTCGCATGATGGTCGATAGAAATACTATCCACCTCTGTTCAAGCCAGAAACATACTCCGACAAACGCAGAAATATGAGACCTAATGTACACGCGGAAGTATATGTGAACATAATAAAACGAGCGGACATACTGGAATTCAAGGTTGCAGACACAATTGAACGTGCAGACATTCTGGAACAACCAGATCTGGAATGTTATATATCTCGCGTATATTCTGGAACAGAAACTTCCTGACAAAACAGAACATGTAGACATTTTAGAATAAAAACGTTACGAACATATCGGAACGTTTGGTATATATAGGAATAAAAACTTGCAAGCAGGACCGGTTATTGGAACGTGTTGACACATCTGAACAAAATCTGAAGTATATAGCGGAAAGCACAGTCATATAGGAACTGAAATTTGCGGATATATCGGAACGCGTTGAGATATCGGACCAAAATGTTGTAGGCATATCAAAACGAATGACTAAAAGCGGACTCTGTGGAACACGCGGACAAAATGGGGCATAAGGTTTCCCGCGAGACAGAGAAGAGTACGGTGAATTTGTTTCAAGGCAAAAAGTAAATTTATGACCCTTAAACACTGAAGATAGTCGTTAGTGATTTTAGTTTTTGAATTTTATTCAACATCTTACGTTTCTTTCTTGTATCTTTTCTGTCAGTATCCATTTGTCAGACATCTTAAAAACGAATGGTATTTCCAAGTACTCTGCTTATAAGCAGATACTTGCCCATTTTCTCTCTGTTGCACACATCAACACGTGCACACTAAGAATATTTTCTTTTCTCACTTCCAAATCACTATGATTTTCTCTTTTTCGTATAAACATTTACACTGCAGTATTCCTTCTATTTAGTTTCATTTTCCTTTAGCTATTGTTTTTTACATCAAAGATTCGTATTGTCATTAACACATGCACGATGTTACCTAAGGGCAGTCAACAAGGTCATTCATCCGACAAACTGACCGGGAACCGTTCTCGTCGGACAAGGGATATGTATATCAAAATTCAGCACAATCGGTATAAATTAAATAGTCCAGCTTCCCAGTACAGAGTCCACATAACGTGTTCTTCTGCGTACAATTAATAGTGAATCTAAAGCTTCCAAGGACATGAAAATGCAGTTAAAATGTAACAGACTGAAATATGTGCGGGGATGGGGTGGGAGAGGTGGGTGGAGTGAAATAATCTGTACTGCTCTAATGTTTGTCTTATATTTGTGTGTGTGTGAGCGCGTGCGAGAGAGATTGAGACAGAAAGACAGACAGACCTTTTGAAGTCCGGAATCAATGACGTTATACTAGTTTTATTTTTATTCTGGCAGATTGCATAATCAGCAAGTTGCTTGATTTCAACACGTAAGTTTTCATAGTTGCCTCTTGTCAGGGTGGATACTCCAATCAGGATTCTTTCTAAAAAAAAGTGCAAGGAAAAACAAACATGTACACTATTATAAGAGCATTTCTCATCAATGGAAGTCACCAATCACTTTTGTCGGTCGGTATATGGCGTGAGTGTACTATACTGTTCATAGCTCGTTCTAGAAGGCGGAACGAGGTTGCGGCTCCTCCGTCACATTGGGTTTTACAAAGAATTCTGTATAAATCTAAACTTAAGGTTTACTCCCTTTTGTACTCTTCTTATAAAGGAGGAGTATGATTCTTATTAAAACAGACTGCTTTCATTTTTTTTTTATTTCTATGAAAGGATTTTGTTTTTGTTGTTTAACTTTGGAAATAGTGGTATAAATTATAAACTTTGAAACTACATTTAAGACCACTGCTTTTGCTATATTGCCATCTGCTGCTATCCTTTTCCTCATCTAATTAAACTCAGCATGTAAAGTACGAGTAAACATCATGGCGTCACGAACGAACACGTTTTCGTATTCATCTAATCAGGGCAACACTTACATAGATAAGTGCCTAGTCTGTATACAGACAACTGGACAGACCTAGTCTCGTTGAATCAAACTCTTTCGTGACCCTGCAAGAGCTCTGCGTTCCGAGAGTCTGGTACAATGCTCAACCTGATTAAAATTAGATCTCCACTGTCCTACGTGAAGATCTGACAGCGACTGCTTACGGGTCAGGTTCTGGTGATAAATGTTATTACCATAATCGCCAATTTCATCAGCCAATAACATGAGGTCTAATATCTTCGCGTTTGGGAGATTGAGCGGTATAGCGGAAGAGTATCAATGAATGCTGAACGATTCTATTCACTTTCATATTTCTAAAAGCAGCATTTCCATTGGCTAATTCAAAGGTCACCAGAACATGACCCCCAAGCGGTTGCTGTCAGATCTTTACCATGGACAGTGGAGATCTGATTTTAATCCGGTTGGTAAAATGCTTTTTGTTATCATTTTCATCGAGACACTGAAGAACACCGGCATTATTACACTTTGGGACGGGTGCAATATCTTGGCAGTATACATCGCATCCATATCCATAATAATTATTTGCGCACCACACTCGTATGTAAATATTTAATATGTGAAGAAAAAAAACCCAACAGGATTTAAGTAATTTACTACGAATTGTCATAATCGTTAATCATCACCGCCACCGTCATTGTCATCATCATTACCTCTGTAAATATCACCACCTAGTAGTAGTAAAAGTAGTAGTAGTAGCATATACTACATATCATGATCCATTTAATGCATATTACCTGTTTTATTATCATTTTCATCGAGACACTGAAGAACACCGGCATTATTACACTTTGACATGGGTGCAATATCTTGGCAGTATACATCGCATCCATATCCATAATAATTGTCTGCGCACCACACTCGTATGTAAATATTTAATCTGTGAAGAAAAAAAAACACTCCAAGATTTAAGTCAATTACTTCGAATTGTCATAATAGTTAACCATCACCGTCACCGTCATTGTCACCATCGTTACCTCTGAAAATATCACCATCATCATTATCATCATCAATCTTTCATCATCATCATCATCATCATCATCATCATCATCAATCCCTTAACCCAAGAGGTCGTTGGGGCACCACAGATGACTTTACAACCAATTCTCTCCATCTTTCCCTGTTCTCTACTGCCCTTTGGGAATCTTCAAATCCCATGCCTGTCCATTCCTAAATGTTGTCTTCCCACATCTTTTTCTGTCTGCCTCTTCTTCTGCACCCTCTCACTGTGCCTTGCAAGATTGTTTTTGGCAGTCCATATGATCTTGAGACATGACCGTACAACTTCAGTCTGCGTTCTTTAACAGTGGTCAAGAGGTCTTCATAGGGTCCGGTGGCTCGTTGGATTCTGTTGTGGACCTCTTTGTTGGTTACATGGTCAATGTATGAGATGCCCAAGATCTTGCAGTAGCATTTCATTTCGAAGGTTTGAATCCTTCTTTGTAGATCTGATGTGAGCGTCCATGTTTCACAAGCATACAGAAAAATGGATATGAAAATCGAGCGCATCAGCCTTATTTTGGAATCAAGAGAAATGTTGGTATCTTTCCATATTGGTCTCAACCTTGTTATTGCTTCTGTTGTCTGGGCAATGCTGCAAAGTAGTTCTGGTTTGGAGCCCCCATCTGTGATAATAAATTCTAAGTACTTGAAACTTGTGACTCTTTCCAGCTTCTGTCCACTGATCTTTATTTCTGCACTAATGCCATTGATGTTGTTTCACATCAGTTTGGGGTTTTTTCGGTGCTAATCTTCATACCGTATGCTGTGGAGGTTGTGTCGAGGCGCTCAACCAAGTCGGCCAGTTCTTTTTATCTCCTGCTAATCCATTAATATCATCTGCGAAGCGAAGGTTGGTGATTGTTTTCCCTCCGATGCTGACAGTTTCCTTGTGGTCATGCAAGGCGTCCTCCATGATCCTTTCGAGGAAAATGCTGAAAAGTGTAGATGACGGTACCCATTCTTTAGTTTGTCCCCGCTTTCGCTGAAGTAGAGCTTATGCCCTTCATCTGTTGTTATTTCGCCAAAGTTTTTCCAACGCACTTCGTAGAGACCAATAATGTTCCAGTCGTACCTCTCCAATTCATGTGGAAGTTCTTTCAACTTTCCCATAGCCCTCAGTGTTCTAAAGTTCCATGTACCGATGATGATGTTGTCTCTCCCACGGATTTTGGTAGTGGGGGCACCAGTAGCATACTTGTCACCTCCGTCCTGGTGTACAGCGGAAGGCGCGGCCATTGTTGACCTGGGCTGCGACGGAACCAGTATGGAAGAATTGTTTGTTGTCTTCATGTGGTGTGTCAAAGGCAAGATACAGCCAAGAAGACCCCATCCCTCTCCAGACTGGATGACCACAGCCGAAATCCACTGATATCATGTGGCACGCCCTGGTCCTGACCAAATGGTCGTTGAGCTCATCTTGGAGCCCTTCCGCCCTGGCCACTGACCTCATCGAAGAAGACGTCCGCCCAATGATGCTGTGCTATCATCACATTATTTTACCCATATCTGGGAGACTCGTTGGGACGAGAGCGTCTTATTCCATCTCGTACGGATCCAATGGACCTGTACCACTGCCCATATCAATCTTCATTCCCGCCAAATAGTGTTTGTGTCCCCGTCTTATTATATGCCTGCTTATATAGTGTGGTGTGTGTCCATCTGTCCTATTGTAAATTTATTTGAACAGTATGTCTGCTTTTTCTTTTCCCATCAAAAAATTTGACACATAATTTGCGTTATGGTTGAAAATCAGGAGAACATATCTAAATTTTGATTAAATTAAAAATTTTTATTTCTTCGTAAAATTCGAATAAGTTTAAGTTTACCAACGCGTATTTCTTCTGTTTGATGGCCTTTTTTGCAGGACTTCACAATTCTCATTGGGAATTATATTAAACTGGCTGACCAATTAGTAACGTATGTCCTAAGAGACCGCCCTTTTAATTTTGATCCAATTAAGTAAGCAGAATATATATATATATA
>JAECUM010056021.1:0-10467 GCA_016617855.1 Megalonaias nervosa | reverse complement strand
TATAATATTCTTCTGCATAAAATCTATTCCTAATCTATCAAATGTATGCCAACATTTTATCCCACATCTTTTGTGATAGGTCAGAGCTGGCAAAGGAATATAAAAAGAAGCTGGCTTCCGGTGACATTTTGCCCCTGCCTCCGCCTGACTGGTGTGACGTCAGCAATGCCTTGTGCCAAGGTTTTTTCTGCTACTGCTGCCGTAATTGTGGAGAGGAATCGGATTCAGAACAGGCAGTGCCACTTTTAGAACAATATCAAAATAGCGCCCAGAAAAAAGAAGGTAAGTTGTTGATGGAATATGGCAAAGATTTAGACCGAGGATAAAATATAAATCTTAAATGTATTTTGGTTAATTGTATAATTTGTAGAATTCAAAGGTAGCAAACCGATTTGACAATAGCAAATCCTGAATTTAACGATCAGAATTCTAAGTAAAGTTTAGAATCAAATAATAACACATGCATCATCGTATAGTAATGTTAAATTCCTATACTAATTGTATGCCTATATGTAAACATAAAAATAAAATGAAACTGCTTTAAAAAAAAAAAAAAATGGAAAATGTCCACTTTCAAACGCATTTTCTCTTATATGACTGGAAATCAGATTAAAATGCAATTATATTTCTTGTTTTGTAAAAGGTGTTGAAATTTTTTTTTCAATCTATCATTATCATAACGCCTATATGTAATCATGCACCATGCTGTACTTCGCTCTTTTCGCATCAAGGTAAGGTCAGTTTTGTTCCATTCGATGTCTTTAAATATAAATAGGTGAATTCATTATTTCTCCTATTCATTTCAGATGTTTAATTCTAACTCAGTTCATTACAGTTTCATTGAAATACATCAAGTTCATTTCGACAGCCCTAGTTTAGATAACGAAAATCAGGTAAAATATCTAATTCCGTTAAATCTCATGTAGCCGTCTTTCAGTTCAGTTTATAAACTGTCCCATCTATATATCGCGTAAAAGAAGCGTTGTTAATTATTGATGTAAATTGTTATATCTAACAATGATTTTGAAATTGTTAGACGCTGTAGTTATTTGCGAATATTTCATCCGTCTTCTTTATATTTTTTTCGAACTGTTACAGTCACGGTCGTACTGGTTCTTTCTATGTTTTATTTCGAATAAATATTTTCACTGTTTGCTTGCACGCTTAATAAACAGAATTACTTTGCATTTAAGCACTATAAATGTCTCCGTGTGTGGAGAGTTTTAAAAGAACACAAGTTGAAAATCCTGTTCACGGTGAAGATGATGATAATATGATACAACAACAACAACAACAACGACTACTACTACTACTAATACTACTAAAACAACTACTACTACTACCACTTATACTACTGCTGCTGCTACTGCTATTAGTAGTACTAGTGGTAGTAGTGGTAGTATTAGTAGTAGTAGTAATAGTAGTATTAATAGTAGTAGTAGTAGTGCTAGTAGTAGTGGTATTATTATTAGTAGTAGTAGTTATAGTAGTAGTAGTAGTGGTATTAGTAGTAGTAGTAGTAGTAGTAGTGGTGGTAGTAGTAATAGTAGGGGTAGTAGTAGTAGTAGTAGTGGTATTGGTATTAGTAGTAGTAGTAGTAGTGGTAGCAGTAGTAGTAGTAGTAGTAGTAGTATTAATAGTAGTAGTAGTAGTGGTAATAGTAGTGGTATTATTATTATTATTAGTAGTAGTAGTAGTAGTAGTGGTATTAGTAATAGTAGTAGCAGTAGTGGTAGTAGTAGTAGTAGTAGTGGTGGTGGTAGTAATAGTAGTAGTAATAGTAGTAGTAGTGGTGGTGGTGGTGGTAGTAGTAGTAGTAGTAGTATGCAAGACTTTACACAAGATAAAATTGAAGTTTATGAGACTGTAAATCATTCTTGTGTGCAGTGGCACTAATTTATATTCAGGTGGTTACCACACTGGCTTTATAAATACACCGTTCCATTTACTGTTTTTCTACACACATGTAATTATCTGTTGATTTTTCTGGTAATCATATCATGTCCTATTAATTCTACCAGTTTATTCTCATTTCATTCACCTGGTTTCCGGGTATCCGAATGGTCCAAGGCACCCACCTTCACAAATAAATGACATCTTACCTCTGTATCCGTGGGTTGGAGTCTCGGGCTCTGCCAGCGAGGGTAGGTGAGAAAGCTTGCCAGCAGCTTCCCGGGGGTTGGTGCTTCTTCCTGCAATTCTTCACAGGTTCTTTCCTCCACCAGATATATTGGCTGCCATCTATAACCTATCATGTGCTGAAAAAATGGCGCTAAACTCACAAGACTCTCAACCTTAATCTCGATTCTTCTGCACAATCTTTACATTTCTGGTATATTTTATTGCATTTCTCCTGGGGGCCCAGAGTAGCCTAGTAGTCTAAAGCTCTCACCGTTACGGATCACTGCCATCTCACTTCTGTCTGCGTGGGTTCGAGTCTCAGCCAATGTGGGTACGTAAGAAAGCTTGCCAGTAGCTTCTCGTGGGTAGGTGGTTTTTTTTTTTTCTGGGCTTTTGCCTGGTTTTTCCTCCACCATTTATACTGGCCGCCATGTATAGCCTATCTTGTGCTGAAAAATGGCGTTAAACCCTATAACAACAACATCATTTCTCTTTAATATCTATCTGTTTTTCGATTACATTTGTAACGTTTTAAAACTAAAGGTTCTTCGCAAATATGCAGTCTGTATGAGTGTACCATATATTTAAATAGTTTAATTTTAATTAGTACAAGATTTACTGATTCTACTACACTGGTGTCAGGTAGAAAGAGTTTGCAGTCAATATTGGCCTCAGGTCGCCATCAGATTTATGACGTGATTAGCCTTCCATGTTTCGGTCGCTATTTATATTTAGCCGTAGCCAGACATAATTCATCTAAAATTCGGGTGCGTCTTTGCCATATAATCAAGTGTTGAAGACATTTAATTCGCTAATGTTAATACCGGTGGACATTGACCGGTAGCAACAAAGTTAAACTAATAATATTGTTTATAAAGTATATAACAGTATTAGTTATACAGTGCTAATGGGATTCAAAACAACTTACAACTGTTAAAAGTTCGATAAGGTGCATTTATGAATAGTGACGGGCGAATGTCATGAAAAAAAAACAAAAAAAAAAAAAACACGCCCAGATTGTTCCAATCGGGTTTTGCGATACGGAAATACAGATTGAACGCCTGTATTAAATTCCAGTTTTAAAAATACAAAATAACATGAGTATAGTAGCAAAATTTGTTTTATCTTAATTGATATCAGTAAATTATCCTGTTCTTATATCGGTCAATCGCAGATGAACTAAAGAGGCTGTTGAACAGAAAGACTGAGGATGTTCTTAGGAAGGTATCCAGCCGCAGTGTAGTTCCAGGACCTCTACCTCAACGACCTCCAGACCGAAGATTACCTTCATCGGTTCAAGTTACACCATTGTTGTCCCAGGTTTATGAATCCTACCCAGGAACATCGCAAGCGGAAAAGTGTCTCGAGGAAGATGCTAATCCCCATGCATCCGAAGATGATGAAGACGATGAGGAAGAGGAGGAGGAAGAGGAAGAAGAGGATTCGGAGGAGGGTGACGGGGAAGAGGAAGTAAACATGGGAAGAGAAGAAATGGAATGTCATGTCGAGGCAGACAACAAGATGGGGGGAGGAATGCAGGCAGTAGTGCCTACAGGAAATGGACACCATTTGATGATGACTCATAACGGAGACAAAATTGATGATTTTACTCAAAGACAAATGTATGGAGGTATTTATGGACCTCAGAGAAATTCTTTCCAAGAAATGAGAAACGTTAACAATCAAGCCAGCCCTGCAAGTTTTATGTATGAATATCCCTACGATCGACAGATGTCGGCCTATTATAAATATCGACAACAGCGGCAATCCTCGATGTATCATTATAACAAAAACTGCAATCACTTCTCTGATCAGCATGGACAAAGTCAATCCAAAGAACGTGAACCAAACCCTGCCGAGCAAAGTCAGCAAAGCAATAACCTACCATTTCCAGGTATGCAGATTGAACAAGATAATGTCATTGCTGCATACTCAAGTCACCTTGAATGCGATCATCAGCAACTGAATTCCTTTGAGGATAAAGACCTAGTTAAGTCGGATGCCGTCGATCTTGTCAAATGTCAGGGACCTTCGTTTTATAGGCCATGGACCCGTGCGGAACACAAGTTGTCAAAAGTCAGCCACTTCCATGTGCCTTCTCCTTCTCCCACAGCTGTAACAAGTACTCAGCCACGAGCGGGACATTCAAGTGACGCAAATAAAGCTACTAGTTCAGGTACATGTCCTCAAGACAGTTACTCAGGATCATTCGGCAAGCGACATAAAAACGGAAACACGAAGACAACCGCTTTCCCCACGATAGAGAACATTCATGGAGAAACTAAAACTAAATTACCCAAGGCTCTGACAAATAAGCAAGGTTCATTCGCAAGTCATTGTATCAGTCGTGCATACGATAGGACACAAGAAGATAGCGCACTTGCAAATCTGGTTTCCATGGAGAAATTTGCACAACAAAATTCCTCTTCCTTCAGAAATCCTCCTGTTGATGGAGAACCTCCCAGTTGCGCTACACATGGTAATTATGCTGACCTCCGTCCATCAACAAGTAGCCATTTTCCTGTATTACCAGAGCCCAGCAGAAATTACATCGCACGAGACGATGACCAAGACGATGTTCCATCGACGCCCAGCAATATTCCTGTAATGTTCGTTCCCACTGACAATTCATCTCCGGTAGATACTCACTTGAACAGGTTTACATCGAAAAGCAAGGACGACTCTGAAATGTTCGTTTCCGGCATGAAAGCAGCTGCGCAAGAGAGTCATAACTATGGTATACCATCAGCATGCCCGACAACGCTTTTTATGCCCGTTTCTTCAAGCCAGCCCATGAATGACAAATCAAGCAAGGGCAACAAAACCGTTTTAGAGGACAGCCCAAAATCAATATCTAATGGAGAAGTTAAAACGAAAGGATTAATATTAATGAGAAGATTCAGGTTTGATGTTACCAATGCTAACACAATGTGTGAAGATAGCCAGACTTATTATGGAACCTATTTACCCTTAGATTATTGTAATAACTCACACGTCTATACGAGCTTGAATTTTGGAGATGACGTAGGGTTACCTAAGATCAACGATATCACGGACATTTCTGATTATAATGACACTAAATCAGATAAAATCATCTTGAATATGGGGATAAAAGATGAAGATGAGGACCTTTCGAGCCTTGGTGATCTGGCTATAGATTTCAATTTGATCTCTTTTGATGATGATCCTCCTTATACTGACCAAAACTCCTCAAATCTGCGTAAAGCATCAGCGGAGTTCAGTGCAAGGGATCAAATGCGACCCTCAAATGAGTCAGAAGAGGGACAAAGTATCACCACTGACTTAAATGAAAGTATATCAAGGTTCATGAACCAATCCTTCGGGTTGGAATCAGACACAAGTACAATAGTTGGGGATGATAACCACTTGCTTGGAAGGAGTGGGGAAAAACAGGTTCATATCATTGACTTTTCAGATTTAACCCAACCTCTGCAATGAAAATATTGGTGCAGAATATTTGAGAGTTTCAGTTGGGGTTTAATATAATCATTTGGCACTAAACATTCACTAAAGGAAACTTATTTTAAGTTAAACACACTTTTCAGAGAAGAAAAATAAAACAACAAAAAAACAATACATGGTGCCACGAAGTGATCCGCATTTGGATTCCAATAACTGAAACCGTCCTTAGATGCGCCAAACATTTTACAGCTGTTTTTCTTTTCGTCATACTAGTTTAGGTTTTGTTTGAAATGAATATTGTTTTACTTTCAAAGTCCAGACTGATTTCATTTTGACGCTTCTTGTTTCTCTATAATTTTTCTTTATTCTTAGAAAAGTTGATGTTTGGAGGACACCCCTTTCTTGCTTGCCTCCAATTTGCTGATGTACTCGTGATAGGGAGGACCTTTGCAACATAAAGAAATATCCCTAGCTTTTAACATTACATTGTACCTATCTAATGTATTCATATACTCTTGTTTTTAGCCATGGTCTGAGAAAGATGATAAGATAAGAAAACTATATTTCGTTGTATGTATGTATGTATGTATGTATGTATGTATGTATGTATGTGTGTGTGTGTGCGTGCGTGCGTGCGTGCGTGCGTATGTATGTATGTATGTATGTAGGATGGTTAGGTATCTGAGAACGTGGACAGTCTTTTATGCTTTCACCACAAAATGCGGAATATCCGGACTTCGTGACACCATAATTATTAATCACTCCAATCGCCTTGAATCTGATATTACGCAAATTAGCTTGCACATGCATACAACGTAACATAAGTACATCTGTTGATATTACACAGAAAGCTTACACATACATACTATGTAGCATTTATTTGATATTAGACAAATATCATACACATGCATTCTATGTAGAATATATACAATTATTTGGTATTACACAAGTAGTATACACATGCATACTATGTCGCATTTATCCGATATTACAAAAATAGCTTACACGTGCATACAACGTAGCATATGTACATTTCTTTGATATTACACAAACAGCTTACACATACATAACATATAACATTAATTTGATATTACACACATAGCATACACATGCATACCCATGTATCATCAATAAATATATAATTCATATGTGCTGTTAATGTTCGTATTTACTACCGTTTATCGAACATTTCAGTCATCGTATTTCATAAATTATCTCAACACGAAACTTTAGCTTCTAAGAGAAAAACTAAAATTTTGAAAATCATGAAACTTCTAGAACTATTGTTATTGCTGTAATAAAAGTTACAATCTATCAAAGTTTGTATAGACTTTCAACTTATGTTTGAGTTTTGTAATTATTAAGAACACGAGACCTGTTCTTCTATTTGCAGAACCAATGATAGCACAAACGTCTGGGCGTTATTAATTTAGGATTTGCAAATGCAGCATATCGCAGCGCCGTCCATTATCTTTATTTTCAACTATTTTCTCTCGTGAGCAGATTGAAGATCCAAGGCGAGAACGAATGCACCTTTAAATTACACTATTTCAAAATATTTGCTTTTTTTCATATAAACTGGCAATTTTCAACCATAGCAAAGATCCAAGGCGAGAACGAATGCACCTTTAAATTACACTATTTCAAAATATTTGCTTTTTTCATATAAACTGGTAATTTTCAACCATAGCAACAGTACATCAAGTTGGCATTACCACGAGATTGTATAAGCAGTCACGTTAACGTCCTTGTTCCTCAGCCCAATATTTTATCGTCAGCAAGTTACCGATGAAAGTATAGCAGTCACCATCACTGTTGAGTCCACAAAACTGAATATTCAGTTCTCTGAATCATCGTCGCTAAGTTATCTGGTGATATACTATGCAATTTTCGGATCTTATCTCAACGCCGACCAACTCAAGAGGATACATCTGTATGCTAAAAGTACTTTGTTTAGTTTCTTGACTTGCTGAAGGCAGTCTAATATATGCCTTGATTGTACTTGAAACAAAGTAAATTTCTTCGTAAAGAAAGTGTTAACATGTGTTTTTGTAAAACAAAAACCTGACCCAGCTTAGTGGAGCACTTCCGTTGTCAAATCTTCAACTTCGGAGGTGCGTGGTTTTAGCATGTCGTCATGTTCTTCAGTTTCGAAGGTAAGTAATTTTTTCATGTAGTCAGCATAATGCCCTAATAAAAGTGATCAGTTTTGACAAACACCGGAACTTACGAAGTTTAAAAAGATAGTTGTCGAACGATATGGTACCTCAAAGTGTAATCGCAAAACTCCAGCGCCATACTTTTCTTTACACATCCTAATACGCTCTGATGTTTAGTTATATCATACTAATTGTAATTTCTCAGAACTGCACTTGGACTTTCGAAACACCAAAATCAAGCGGTTTGATTACAACTGCAAATGGGAATTCACACCCAAATGAAATGATTGTGTTGAAGAAACCATATTTAGACCAACGATAATTCATTTGTGTACGTTATTATTCATTCACTTGCCCATAACTTTTGTAGTGCATATCAGTATCATTATTGTCGTAGTTATTATTGTCATTACAGAAAAATGAATTATCCGGGAAATAATCTACGATTATACCAGTTTATATTAATTTAAAGGATGACGCTTTGGCTTTTCCTTTGGTAGGTCAGTACCAGCTAGGTTGCAAGTGTTTCATCGAAATTCCAACTAGTAAATCGCGACATGTAAAATTTTCAAACAATACTTCTATTTGACATAAAATCGTGTGACGTTTAGCAAATTTTGTTGTTTTAATTGTTTGTCTTGTCATCGTTTGTTTTGTAATTGCCTTCCACAAAGACGCGGTGATACTCGATATATATATATATATATATATATATATATATATACACACACACACACACACACACACACACACACACATATTTTGGTATTTTCACCATAGGTATTGAGGATTCTGTTACAATGTATAGGTCAACAAATGTGGTATCACTCGTAAAAATGACAAGATTAGCATTGCAACATTACAGAAAATGGATAGACTCGTTTATATCAAATAAAGCTCGAAAAAGATATCGGAAATATCCCACTATTACCATCGTTGGAACGAAATAATTGAAGATCAATGTCATAGATAACGGTTGATTTGTCATATCAATAAAATCCTTGACTTAAAGAACCCTAACCATTTATTTCTCATTGACAGTCATTTGGACAAATCTCGGTCCGCATCATATTAATCACAATAATGACCGTTTCCCGACATTTGTCGGTTCCGAATATCATCCAGTTGTTCTGGCTTTAATTTACAAAGCTAATAATGTTATAACTGATTAACCGATAGAGCTCCTTTGGGCCATAACATTCCAACTCAGTCTTAACACCTAAATTGAAGACGCTAAAACGCACTGATACCAATTCTTCACAAACCAAAAGATTTTCAAGGAAGTCGTTTATTAAGATATTTATGTGGACGATAGTCCCACCGGTGACATTTTGTAGCATCAAAGCGCCATTTTATTGTGTATTGTGAACTCCAAAGCGACGCATAAAATTGATTATAATTAAGACTTCATCGAAAATGAGACATTTATCTGTTGAACAAAAGATAGGGTTAACTGCCTATCAAATGCAACTTGATAACCTGTATTATTCACAGCGGAGGCAAGTTTAAATGTTTGTCAATTCCCAATTTAAGCACATACACACAACTATAAATTTCTCATTGGTCCCGATGAATATACTTTTGTCCTCTCTAACGACTGATGGAATTTTGTTCCCTTTACCGGTAAATCGACGCTCTCACTGAGCATGCAAAAAGCTGGCATTTCAAAATATCTGTGCTATAAGCAAAAGTGAATGTTTCTGGTATAGGAATAATTCTGTCTCCTTGTAATTAAAGGCTTTTCACGTCACTTTCAGTCAGTCACAGACTCTAAACAACAGAATGAATATTTCATCTAGGACGATATTTGAAACTATGCGTCCATTTTAATACTGGCCTGTTTCTTAAACCAGAAATGACGTGCAACAGTCATATTTACATTCTGTCATGCATATGGCAAAATATAAGTTCTGTTTCAGAAGTATTATTGTCACCTTTTGGACACTTCACATATGCACGAGATTTTCACGTTCAAACGTTGTTCGTCAAACACACACACACACACACACACACACACACACACATTCACATACATACATACATACATACATACATACATACATACACAACCGCTCCGGTGGCCTAGTAGTTAGAGCGTCCGCCTCGGATGCGGGAGGTCGTGTGTTCGATCCCCGGCCGAGTCATACAAAAGACCTATAAAAATAGTACTAACAGCTGCATCGCTAGGCGCTCAGCATTAAGAGGTTAGTGTTAGGACTGGTCGGCCTGGTGTCAGGATAATGTGACTGGGTGGGATATTATGTTACATGTCTGCGGCATGATGCCCCAGTGCTAGACATCACTATAAACTGCCACACTGCAGACATGGTAGCAATATGACTGAAAAATTGTTAAAGCTACATTAAAAATCCAAATTACACACACACACACACACACACACACACACACACACACACACACACACACACACACATCAGCACATACGTGTGTGCGTACGTTTGAATTTGCTACACATGAATAGCTAATCCCCCTATGAAAGAAGTTGTATGACATACAATAAATTAAATTTGGAAAGATAGGTAAGGAGTTTCATATACCCCACCCCATTTTATGTGACCTTGACCCCAAGGTAAAAGTGGCTGGTGATCATCTTATTGAAAGAATTGTCTTAGATTCATAGTGATTAATGCCGAATATGATGAAAATCTATAAAGGGGTTTAGGAAATCTACGCAGATTAATCATTTCAATAATAAACCTTAACTGTTGACAACGCCAATGCATATGTCGGTAAAGCGACTGCT
>JAECUM010056020.1:0-12391 GCA_016617855.1 Megalonaias nervosa | reverse complement strand
AAATCAATGATATGTTTTTTTCATTATACAATTTTTTTTACACAAAAACAAAAGTTCTGGCACCAGCAATTGAATCAAGAAACTCGCGGAATTTATTATTATTAGGATCAGCTATAAAAATTCTGTATTTGTCATAAACATCTGACGAAGTATCCTTATATCGTTCATCTGTTAGTACATATTGTTTCTTTAACCAAGCGTATGAATCTAAACTATTTCCTACTTCACTCTCGTACAAATCTGTTTTATTCACCAAATTACTGTAATGGATTTCTGTTTCATCAATATACCCTAATACTAAGCTCAACTGACCTAACGTGAAATTTTTGAGAACAAGATGTTGCCTGATAATTGTATATGCGACTACGAAATTTGCTAACATTAATTTTTTAAGCTTATCTAGTTCAATTGTAAGAAGACCAACAGCAGAAGCTACTTTTAACATTAATTTTTCATATGGTTTTGTGAATATTGTTTTAATTTCGTTGTAATAATTTCATAGTGACAATTGTCTAGAGTACTGTAATGATGGGAATGGAATATCGTCTTCTTCACTTATATTATAATAAGAATCAGACTTTACTTCCAACTTTGTTTGATAAAAAAAAAAAAAAAACTTTTCTCGCTCATCATCACTAAAATTACTAATTTCATCGTCTAAAGTTTTGATTATCTTTAGAGACTTGTTAACAATAATCGGATCAAATTCTGGGTCTTTTTTACGTATCATTGGCAAAATTGCGTTTGCGTACACTTTAATAATTAACTCTGCATCTGACGTCATAGCAACGATTTTAACCAAGGTTTCCTTGTCATTGTAGTACATACCGAGATGTTTAAAAATATGTCGTTTTGAAAAACTATCATATACATTTTTGTTTCTTTTTATTTTTATTTTCTTAGTTTCCGCTAGTTTGTCAAGATGAGTATGATTTTCGTTTATTCGTCTTTCTTCTAATGTTCTTCCACTATAAACTCGTGCTTTTATTAAGTCCGATTTTATTATAAAGTCTATGTTATACCAATCAAGCTCGAGTAATATTTTTTAAAATATAATTTCAACTTGTTTTTGTTCTTCTAGACAATCATCGGGATGACAGTGTCTGCTTATAATGTCAAAGTTTTCTATTGCTTTTTTCAGTTGTGGTCCTCGCATATGCATAACGCAAATAAAATTAGCAGAATTTCCTGGCAATGTTGGATTGTCTAATGATTCGATGCCAAGGTTTTTCAAACTTTGTAGCATTTTTGCTATGTCACTGACGGTTTCAACATCTTTGTTTCGGTTAAAAATATTATCATAAAATTCTTTTGCAATAGTTATAATTGGTGGTTCTGACATTATTTTATAGCATTAGATTAAATTTGATCATCAAGTGTACATATTTGAAATGCTGTCAGTCCTGGAAACGGACGTTCAGCAGTAAAAACATTAACACGGAAATATAAATACTTGTTGACAGTATTTTCTGTTGGGATTGTAAAATATTGTGTTGTTGAAATGTAAGTGTCTGTTGTGCTATACAATGTTGTCCAATTAATATCATCGTTTGATCCTTCCAATCGCCAATTATAAATTTGACCAACGCTAGGATTTAATCGGCCCCGCAAATGAAATTGCCAAATAGCAACTGCAGTAGGACATTTAATTTTGATCCAAAAATCTTCAACTTCTCCTTTAGTCGTCCACTCGTGTCTATCAGAAAAAGCGTAATAAGGATAATTTTCAGGATAATATGATAATGCGCTTGCCTCAAACCCGACTCTGTTGTCAGTTGCCTTAAACAATATTGGAATATACCCAACATTAGTTTTGGTTCGTTTTACACTACTAAATAGACTGTCAACATACGCTTTATTTGTCAGATCGTTAGGGTTCACTGGAGCGTAAGTCGTCATTATCTTGTTGGCTTTCATGTTTATATTCCCTGACATCGGTCCACCGGATTTCTTAAAATATGGGTTGAGTTCTTCTTTTAATTGAGCATAACTAATAGCATCAGTGTTATCAGATGGTGAGGTTACTGGTAATCCGGTTATTTTTTAATTTAACATGGACAGGTCACCTGTCATTGTATCACTGGCTTTGTTAAGCTTATTATCGTCAGCAGATTTTAGTTGTGCATAACTTACAGCTTGTGTTTGATTTAAGTTTTCTGGCGGATATACAATCTAAATTTATAAAAAAATTTCCTGACATGTTGATATTACCTGTAACTGTCACACCTATTTTATCAAGTTTGCTATCATCAACATACTTCAACTGCAAATAACTTACCGCTTGTGTTTGATTTAAGTTTGCTGGTGGATACCCGGTCTCTAAATTTATAATTTTTTTTCCTGACATATCTAAGTTACCGCTTAAAATTCCACCAGATTTATCTAGTTTATTATTGTCGACTAATTTAAGTTGTGCATAACTAACAGCTTGTGTATTAACGAAATTTATTGGTGGATAATCTGTTTCTAAATCTAGTACTCGTTGATTTGACATAAACAAGTTTCCCGTCATTGTGTCGCCGGATTTTTTCAGGTAACCTGATAAATCAACTTTACCATCTGTTATTGCTGTACTTACAGTCGATGAATCTCCTACTAATGTTCCAAATTTTGTATAATAGCTCATCATTTATTTATCGTCTGACAATTTTTTCATATAACATAAAATTGTATAACAATAATGGCAAAATCGTCGATATTAAACTTTGATACAGAGCGGTTGGTGAAACATAAACATGAAAACGAACTTCCAGATTGTCATTATCTTATTGTTGGAAGAACTGGATCTGGGAAAACAAACTTGTTTATGAATTTACTTCTCGGAGATAATTTTAACTACGATCGCGTTTATATTTACACAATTAATCCACAACAGGATAAGTACGAGCTACTTAACAATTGTAATGACAAACTTCGTGATGATCTTGAGGCTGATGAAGATTTGTTTATTATCAAAACAACCAGAAGAACTTGTTCCAGCTAATCAACTTGATTCGTCCGAACACAAGATAGTTGTTTTTGATGATATTCCGCTGAACAACGAGAAAATGAATAAAATAAGATCCTATTTTTCATTATCACGTAATAAGAAATGTAATTCTATTTATCTCGCCCAAGGTTTTTATAATGTTGACAGATTTATTAGGCGAAATACTGGTTGTTTTATATTATTTCCAGGACTTGACAATGTTGACGTTAGAAATATCGCGAACGAACAATGTGGTGATGTAACAAAAGATAAATTTATTGAATTATATCATAAAGCGACGGCAAATAAATATGACCTTTTTTTGTTTGATAAACTAACAAATGATACGAGTAAAATGTTTCGCTGTTGTATTGAAAAATATCTACAGTAATTTTTATAGAAAATAGTATATAATTAATGGAAAGACAAGCAATGTACAGAAAACATATAGAAAATCTAAAAAAAACTTGTTAAATCTAAAGCTGAACTTAGGCAGATGATCCAACAAGCACGACGTGGTCAAGTGGCTGCAGCAGAAACAACAGCAGCCGCCCTCAAACCAGTTACTGAAGCTTTACTTGGAAAACAACCTGAAACTAAACCACTGTCAGAAGAAGAACTTAAAAAAATACAAGAAAAAGGTTTACTAGGATTAATCAAAGAACAACAAGAAGCGGCTGCTGGAAAAATTATTGAAAGATCTGAAGAAGAAAAAAGATTAGCTGAGGCACTTGCAGCAAATATAGCTGATCCTGTTGCAAGACAAGCTGAAACAGATTGGCTAATAAATGATCCACTAGCGCTTCAACAAAGATTAGCACGCTTAACCACATGGGAGATTGAAAATATTTTAACAAATTTATCAGAAAAGTAGAGGATGTTGAAAAGGAGCAAGAAAGAGTCGGAGAGTTGACGTTAAAGTTTATGGACGTTGTAGATCAAAGGCAATGGTATAGAAAAATGGCAAATAATGAGATAACAAAGTATGAATATGATAAATTTTTAGAGAAAAATGATATAAAAGATCTTGATAATATATCAAAGTGGGAAGAAGATAGATGCAACGAACTTTTTAATATTTTAAATCCTAAAATAAAAGACGGTCCTGTTGCTGATAATAAATTAAATGAAGCTGAAGAGGAAGAGATGAATCCACTTTGCAATAGAATTAGAAATGGTATTATTGCTGAAATCATTTCAATAACAGCACTTAAAAATAGAACATAAACTTTTGGTAGGGGGTGGGATTTTAGAAGGAAAGCTCTTGATGAAGATAAACGTCGTGTAAAACAATATAGAGAAGAAAAAACTGGAAAAGGAGTTAGAATATTTTCATCAATTACTGAAATGATAGGCAGATTAATGTTATTGATATCATCAAAAGAAGCTGGAAATGTTGGTGCTGAAATCGACAATGAAATTATTGACATGCTTGATAATTTGAGATCGGAAAATTTATTAACATTTGACGAATACGAAACTTTACACCGCGATTTAATCGCGGCGATTTAATTTTATAAAAATATAATAATAAATGTCAGCAACATTATTACTAGACTCTAGCCAATCTGATAAAGATAGCGCAAATTTTTATGTAAAGTATATTCCGCCAATAGAACTAGATCGTGAAAAACAATATGAAATTGGACTAATTTCCTGCACTTGTTGGAATTCTATGGCTAATGTAAAAACTGGAGTAAATGATGAATTTGAATTTACTACTCCAAGTATAGATCGTCCATTTATGACATGGAAAACATTTAACATTCCACAAGGAGCTTATAATGTCACTGATCTAAATAAAATAATAAAAGAACTTATAACAAAAAATGGAGGTAAAGCTGATAATTTTGAGCTTACACCAAATTATAATACGTTACGCGCTAGAATGATATTAAAAGATATATTTGTTTATCTAGACAGACCAAAAAGTATCGCACCACTGATAGGATTTGATTATTTGATATATTTTGCTGTTGCTGAAAATGTTGTTACATATGACGGTAAATTTTCAGTAAATATAACTGATGTAAACGCAATATTGGTAAATTGTTCTATCGCATCTGGATCTTATTCAGCTAAAGGTAGTAAAGGACAAACGATATACAGTTTTTCACCAGACGTTCCGCCAGGATCTCTGATGCAAATTAGTCCACGTCAAGGTATTTATTATCCATTAAACGTTGAAAATCAAATAACAGAAGTAAATATGCAATTGACAGATCAGTCTGCACGACAACTGAATTTTAACAATGAAATTGTTACTTATTATTTACACTTACGCGAACAATAGTAAACACATTTTATAAGAAAAGCTAAAAGATTTTTAGTAATGCGAAAGATTTGGTAATAAAATTATGCAACCTGAGATATAATGAAACAGAGAAAAAAGTTTATCGAAGAAAAATAGTAGGAGGACTTTTGGGAAATATATTTGCTAAAATTATAGAAAATGCTCCAGGAATAGCTCATAAAGTTGCACCAATTGCACTTAACGCGTCAAAAGCTTTTGAAACTGGAGCTGCATCTGCTGCTGGAACTGCTGTGGGACAAAACATAGCTGATAAAATAAAAAGACCAACAATCAAACAAACTATTTCAGAAATCGCACCAACAAAAGAAACTCAACGCGCAATGATAACAACAACAAAAAATCTTTTATCACCGAAAGGAGAACAAATTATACAAAAATTAATATCTAAAGTAACAACACCGAAATAGCATTGCTATCGTTAATGACAAAATTTCGTATAACCTAATAAATAAAAAAATGTGTGTTAAAAATTATCTCGATTTAGCAGAAATTTATGACACAGACGACACGGTAACAGAATTTGAATATGTTGAGTATCTCGATGAAAATTCTAACGAACCTAATAAGGCTGGCGTCAGAACATTTAATACTCGAGACGATGACGTATTTCTACTGCCTCATAAAGCAATGTTAGAAGTTCGTGGCCAGATTATGACAGTAGCTGTTCCACCTGCCGCAATTGATGCTGGAACAGAAGTAGCTCTTATAAATGATGGTTGGTGTTTATTTAAAAGTGCTCGATATCAGCTGGCCAATCAAACTGTCGAAGATATTTCAAGTCACTTACAAGTTGCAAGTACAATCTTAAATATTATTTCGTTTTCCAATGATTACTCCAAATCAACTGCAACTAATATGATGTGGTTTAAAGATACTAGAGCTGGGGCAGCTGCACCTGGTGAGTTTTTCCTGAGGAGAACTTTTGCACATGGGGCTAATGCAGCTGCAGATTTTCCAATTGTAAGAGCTTTTCTTATTGCTAATGCTGTCAATTTTGGTATAGCCGCACCAGATGCAGCCGCTAATGCAGACGCTACAAGAGTCTCACTTACTGCTGCTTGTAATAATCTTGGTATAACACCACCAGGTGCAGCTGCGGACGACGTTGCAATGTTAAATTTAGTTAACGGGGCAATTAGCGTAAGAAATGTACGTTACAATGAAGGTTATACTGGGAGAAAGGCACTTGCTGCAGTATCACGTCAAATTACAATGATGCTGCCGTTAAGTACAATATTTGGCTTTTGTCGCGATTACAATAAAGTATTTCGTGGAGTTAAACATACACTGATTTTAAATCGATCAGAACAAAACGACTGCCTGTTTAGGTCAAGTGGGAATGATGTACAGTTTATCATAAACAAACTTGCGCTGTGGATGCCACGAATAACACCGACAGTTTCGAAATCGCTCGAATTAGATGATATTCTTAAAAACCGCAGAAAGAAAATTCATTTTCAGCAACATAAAATATATCAAACAGCAGTTTCAAATACCACAGACTACACATGGCGAGTCACAACGACGTCGACTGAACAAAAGCCACGGCAATTGTTTGTTGTATTTCAGCAACAAGCACGACGTAATAACCAACAACAAAATAATGCGATATTTGATAATACTGATGTTAGACGAATATATGCTAGAATAAATTCAAAGCAATACCCGGAGCGAGCGATTGAATGTAATTTTGCAGATGACGCTAATAAAAATATTACTCGACCTTACATGTACCTGCTCGACGCATTGCAAAAATATCAGGACGTTGGAGACGGATCTCAGATATCAGTAGAGGAATTTCGTACACTTCATCCGATATTTTATTTTGATGTTAGTAAACAAAATGAAAGAGATGTAATTTCAACTGCTGATATTGAAATTACTTGGACATTAGGAGCAGTTCCAGCAGCGCATTTGTATGTATATGCGTTAGTGATCAGCGACAGAACTATCACGATTGATTCTGTTGGAGGTAAAATGTCAGTCCAAGTTTGAAAAACTTTAAGTTTAATCTGTAACTTTAATATAAGATGACAAAATATATTATAAAAGAAATATATTTGACTGATGGTCAAGTTGAAAAATTAGCAGCTGCTGTTGCAAAGAAAAGGCAGGTTTCATTAAAGGTCAACCCTAACACCAAAGGTGTTGCCGCAGGTGTTTTAGGTACTTTAACAAAATTAATGTTAACCAAAAAACAAGTAAATAAATATAACCGAGGCAAACCTTTTGTTTTAAATTTAAGTGCTGCACAAATAACTGTAATGGCAAACGACATCGTCGTTAAAGGTGGTTTCTTCGGTCTGGCACTATCTGTAATGGCCAGAACGTTAATACCTAAAATTTTGCCAGTACTTGGTACATTAGGATTAGCAGCAGCGTCTGGAGCAGTATCTGGCGCAACGAAAAAGGCAGTTGAAGGTCATGGAATAAAGAAAATTTTCGTTTAAAGTTTTAGTTTAATGTTTCGTATGAATGTCGATGGTAACAATTTTGCAAGTTTAATTTTATGTGACTGATAAATATAATGCCCAGACGAAAAACAGCAAAAAGAAAGACAACGACGAAAAGAAAGACAACGACGAAAAAAAGACACGACCGAGGAGAAAAGGTGGATTTATTGCAATAGCTCCATTACTAGCAGGATTGGCGGAAAGTCTATTGCCAAATCTGTTAGGAGTAGGACGAGGACTAATGTTGCCAGGAACAAAGAGATGAAGTCTGCGTTAAGTAATTTTGATATACTTGATAAACTGAAAAAAGTAAAAAATTTCAGTGGAGTTTACTCTAAAGATGAACTTACAGCGATTCCATCGCTAGCGTCTCCAGGTTCGTGTGTTATAAATATACAAGATTTCAATGACGGATCTGGTACACATTGGGTAGCTGTTTTTGATAACAATTATTTTGACTCGTTCGGAATTCCACCAAGTGACGCAATAAAAAAATATATGAGTAGAATTCAAGAGACAAAATCTCCAGAGACGAAGTCTCTTGCGAAAATAATAAATTATTCGTCTAATCAAATTCAACCAGTTGGAACTTCCGCTTGTGGATACTATTGCGTAATGTTCATTAAACAGATGCCCGAAAATCCAGACTTTTTAAAGTTTATTTTGCAATTTGACAAACAACCTTCTTATGCTAATGATGAGATTGCAATTAATTTTATCTGAACTCACTGATATACAATGTCAACATATTGTCTTAAGTGTAAAACTACAACAGAAAATAAAGATGAAAAAACAGAAAAAACAAAAAAATAATAGAATAATGCTGAAAAGTATTTGTGCAATCTGTGGAAAAAGAAAAAGTATGTTTTTGCCAGCAACAAAGTTGTCCGGAGCGGGTTATCCAGAAATTATTTTAGTAGACGACTGAAACAATATTATTATAAATCTGAAAAATTTGTCAGTTATAAAATAAGTATTGACATGCGAGTGCGATTATGATAGAGATTTATGCCTCGAGCAAAATAAAATTGGTACATATTGTCAGAAATGCAACAACAGAGAAATAATTGGAACAGGTATAGATATACATAAATTAATTGGCAAATTGCTGAAACCAAAAGGCGGTTGGATATTGCCAGGCCATAAATATACTGGACCTTATAATCCTCTTGACAAACAACTTGACGAAAACGATAATCCGCTGCCAGGACAAGAGCCTTACAATCAAGTTGACGCAATAGCAATGCGCCATGATATCTGCTACAGAGACATTGAACTTCCAGACAACGAACAAAATAAACACAGCTGCGATAAAGTAATGTTAGACGAACTTCGTGATATGAAACCTGTAAATATGCGAGAATGTGTTCAGGGTTTTATTGGAGCAAAATATAAACTCCCCCTCGGTAAAAAAGAATTATATGATGATCTTGCCTCAGAGACGCTAGCGTCTGAGCTACATAAACCTAAAAAAAAAGTTTCCGCGACGTAAAGTTGTGGCAAATGACGTTGATGATATCTGGGCGATAGATTTAGTTGATGTCTCAAATCTAGCTCAATTTAACGTTGGCGCCGATGGCGCTCCAAAGAGATATCTTTTTAATATTGTAGATGTTTTTAGTAAATACGCGTTTAGTATACCCGTTTCGGATAAAACAGGGACATCGATGACTGATGCATTAAAACAAGTTATTGTTAACACAGAAAGAAAACCAAATAGAATCAGGACTGATCACGGAGCAGAGCTTTCTAATAAAAAATATGAACAGTTTTTAGAGCAAAATAACATTAAAAAATATGTTACAGGAAATGAGGGAAAAAGCGTCATAGTTGAAAGATTTAATCGCACGCTCAACGAAAAAATCCACAAATATTTGACAGCTAAAAATACTAGTAAATGTATTGACAATTTACAAAAAATTGTTGACGAGTATAATAACACGAAACACAAATCCATTTCGCTAGGCAAAAGTAAAATGTCGCCAAACGACGCGATTGCAAATCCAATATTAGCAAACGAAAATATGTACCGCAGACATAAATTTAAAGTTGGTGATAAAGTTAGAATTTCTCTAACGAAAAAAACATTTGAAAAAGGATATACTCATAACTGGAGTGAAGAAGTATTTGTTGTTGATAAAGTACTTTTAACAATACCAGTTACATACTCGTTGAAAGATTTATTAGGTGAACCTATAATTGGCAGTTTTTACGAGCAAGAACTTCAGAAAACAGAACAAGATATATTTGTTATTGAAAAAGTTATTAAAAGCGCGGCAACAAAAGTTTAGTCGAATGGCGAGGGTATGGCGATAAATTTAATAGCTGGGTACTAACTAAGTCGATCGAATAATATTATTATAAATTTCTTCGTATTTTATTAGTACGGATTTACATTTTACTGGTTTACATAGAGAAATGAAATGTAATTTTCTTGCATCATCGACTGGCATTAAATTAAATATTTTAACAAAAATAAAATCGCATTTTATATTTCTTTGTTGTCCTGTTATTTTTACGTTTAAAAAAGGTTTTATAAGTTGCCAAAATATTTGATGCTCTGTGATAGTAAAATTAAATTTTATTATTTTTTTAGCAATATGGTACTTAACATCATATCGTCCAGTTGTTGGTCTGCTTAAATTTTTTTTACTAACAACAACATCTTCTTCTTCTTCATCATAGTTATGCAAAATATCTTTTTCAGTATAACCAGCAAATCTGTCATTAGTAATATTTTCTAATGTAAAATTTGAAACTGAAACAAAATCTCCCGAATATAGTTCAGCCAGTCTCTCAATTAAGTTCATTATTATAATATATCTTTTGTCTAATTAATAAATAATAAGATGTTTGGAGAAATAAAATATCATCAAAGAGTTAATATATTAAATCACAAAGAATTAGCTGAGGCAATTCGAAATTGTTTGTTGGGACATAGTTTTTATTTTGTTGATGTTATGAAAACATTAGGCGAATCTGACAGATTTTTATTAACAGCAGCAGAAAAAATAAAACTTGATACAAATAAAATGATGACATTACGATTTAATCGCGACGATGTTATGGAATTTAGTCATAATTGTCTTACTCGAAATGATATAGAAAATATCATTAGTTATCGTATTTAAAACTAAATCTATCAAATGTCAACATTGACGTTGCTGATTTTGTTACATTATCAGCTACAAATTTTACTGCACTTGAATGAATTTTATGATATTTTGTCGCAGATGTCATTTATTTAAATTTCATTTCTTCTCCAGTTTCTAGATTTATTGAAATAACTGATCTTTTTAGATTTTTAAAATTATTACCACCACCAATTCCTCTTCTAGTATTTTCTTTTGATGTAACTAGATCTAAATTTTCCAAACGATTATCTATTTTAATACCATTTTTATGATCAACAACTGAACTATTAGGTATTAGTCCGTTAAAAGTTTCAAACACAAAACGATGAGATTGATAATAAACAAAATTAGTTTTTGTTCCACGTACATTAACATCAAGATATCCACTGTTCTGCAAATTTCCAACAACTTTTCTTGTTCTTATATGTCTAATATTTCCCTTATCATTTGTCTCATATAGATCAAATACTGGATGAAGTTGAAATTCGTTTTGTAATGATAAATTTTCAATATTATCATGAGCAATTGCGCTATTTACTCTGTGTACTCGTTGTCCTTCTGGAATATCATCGTAAAACAAAGTATAAATAAAATCTTTTCTAAACATTTTAGTCCTCTCTGCATTATTGCCTTTTACTGAAATTAATACACCAGCTGGTGTTGATATGCCAACAGATTTTTAAGATTCTATATTAATAACAGAACCTAACATATTTACTGCATATAAATTGTACTTTGGGTGTACATGATAAATTTCTTGCTCTTCCGCTGTCAATCTCAAATATCTCAAAATTTCTGTCATTATACTATAAGGTTTTCCATATCTCTAATTAAAAAAAAATTCAATTAAATATAAAATATTACTATATATATAATGTTAAAATTGCGAGATATTGCTAAAAAGAACATTATCAAATCAGAAAAAATTGCTTCAGCATTTTCAGGTTATGATAATAGTTATAAATTTGATAATCAAAATGTTTTAGCAAATTTTAGCTCCACAAATTTATTTCATCTTTTACAACCTGTTATAGCTCAAGATCTTGCGGCTCATAAAAGTATCAAACTTATAGTCCAATATCATACGATTTTATCAAAGTTACACGCAGTTGAGGATGTACTTGATGTAATTTTTGAAAGAAAAAGTTTTGACAGTGAAATTTCGGAACCATATTTAACAGCAAAATCGAGAAAAATATTAACTGGAACAAACATTGCCATGGTCGTCGATGAAATACATCAATAAATAAACAAAAAATTAGAAGAATTTACTACATCAGGGTCGGGTTGGAAATTTGAAATGATAAAAGACGTTTTATTTCACACAGCAAAATATAACGTACTTCGCGGTAGTTTGAATGTCGATCTCCCTCAAAAAATTAAAAACAAAAAATGCCGTATAAATGTCAAAAACAATGACGACAAATGTTTTCAATGGTCAATTTTATCTGCAAAACATTCTCAGTGTGATCACCCCGGCAGAATTGAAAAGTATTTGCCATACAAAGACGAACTAAATTTT
>JAECUM010056018.1:0-28189 GCA_016617855.1 Megalonaias nervosa | reverse complement strand
TGAATCTCTCGGACATAACGGATTCGAGGTCATGTTGTGCTGACTTTTTATTACAGCTTTCACATTTATGAAAGAGGCAAAAGTCATTCGGGACATATCGTGTCCAACAATAACTCTCTCTATCTTGTCATGCAGCACTTTATCTGATCTGTTACTAAAATTAAGTGTACCAGGAATTTTCAACGTCACCAGAACATGAACTTTCATTTTGATCAGATTGTGTATGAGCCTTATTAGATAGGAAAGTCGTTTTGAGATCATCATTTTGTGAGATGAATCGATCTTTACATAGCCATAAATTTCCGCTCCAGACTCATTGTTTTTCGGTTTCAATTATAAAATAATATTCTTTTGTTCAATGTGGTACTGTTTCTTCAATGACACTTGATGACGGGATAATCAATTTTTTAAACTGAATTTATGGGAATGTTTCTAGGTACCATTCTGTCTACATCGCACTCGATCTAAGTAAGTGCACATCAACTCATACATAAGTAAATATGTCGTATTTTTAGTCGTCTGGTACTAACTTCTATTGGGCCCCGAGTGGCCGAGTGGTCTAAAGCGCTCACCGTTACGGCTCACTGCCATCCCACCTCTGTCTGCGTGGGTTCGAGTCCCGGGTTCGGCCAATGTGAGTACGTGAGAAAGCTTGCCAGTAGCTTGTCGTGGGTCGGTAGTTCCTTCCGGGGATTTCCCGGGTTCTTCCTCCACCATTTTTACTGTCCGCCAAGTATAACCTAGCTTGTGCTGAAAAATGGCGTTAAACACAACAACAACAACAACAACTAATTTCTATTAGG
The DNA here is from genome assembly GCA_016617855.1 of Megalonaias nervosa. Taxonomy (NCBI): domain Eukaryota; kingdom Metazoa; phylum Mollusca; class Bivalvia; order Unionida; family Unionidae; genus Megalonaias; species Megalonaias nervosa. Next base: position 27,386 of record JAECUM010056018.1, on the reverse strand, counting down.
TAAATTCGCCCTAACTAGTCTGAAATGTCCGCCATATTTCCAACGTGTCCTGGCGTATACCTATTGGGCTCTAGATGCAAATTTCATATAATGTCAACACCATAACAGAAAACTTTATATAATGTCAACACCATAACGGAAAATTTCATATAATATCAAAACCATAACGGAAAATTTCATATAATGTCAACACCATAACGGAGAATATTCTATATCTCTTTGAATAAAATCGCCTCAACGTGTTTTAACATCACTGTCTTTGTCGGCCGCCATTAGAGACTACGCGATGGATCACAGAGTGGGTTTCTATTGACAACACTACGCAGTTGAATCTCTTAACTATAGTACTACTATAGTACTACTATGCAAAGCGTCAGAAACTGTTTACTTACTAGCCAGATATTCCTGATGCTGAAGCTAAAGTAGGAACCGAAGATTTTAATGATGTTGTTTTGCTTAATCTTTTTATGGGGGAAGGGAGATCGGTTTTCAGTTGATAGTTCCAGCTATCACAACATAGTCCTTTACTCGGGGAAGATAGCCTAACAAACTTATGTCCTAGTTGGAAAGAAATTATACATTTGAATTGAAAGTAAACATTACTTAAGGTTTACTATTGTTAAATTTCGGATTTTATGAAAATATTTCACTCAAACATTCCTAACTGTAGATTACGCTTCAGTGAATGTAAACCAACCTTTTGCCGGGACGAACCATTCGGAAATCCTCAGATGTTTTCATGTCATTTCATACATTTTAACTTTGCAATATTGCGGCGACGAACACGCGGTAAGTACACAAGATTTTCAAACATTTGATATTAAATATTTCCATAAAAATGAGTTGGGGTTTTTTCTTTCTTTTCTATCTGAAATTCATTTGCATTTCCGTATTGATGAAGCTAATATCTGTCAGATAATAGGGAGTGAAACTTTTCATAGACTTTCGATTTTACCAACAGAGTAAGAACTGGATTATGTATTTGTACTCTTGTCTTTACGTCATGACAGAAGAATGGCTCATTCTAAATGTACTTTTAACAGCAAAACTATTCTTGTTTGAAACACAAAGAGATACTTACAGCTATACAAGCAAAATTGTTGTTGTTGTTGGGGTTAACGCCATTTTTCAGCACAAGATAGGCTATACATGGCGGCCAGTATAATTGGTGGAGGAAGAACCCTGGAATACCCCGGGAAGAACCACCGACCCACGAGAAGCTACTGGCAGGCTTTCTCACGTACCTGAGACTCGAACTCACGCAGACAGAGGTGAGATGGCAGTGATCCGTAACGGTGAGCGCTTTAGACCACTCGGCCACTCGGGGCCCCCAAGCAAAAATTGTAAAATATCATCTCAGCAACCTATGAAATAGGCTTGTCTGTCATACAAGCCCATCTGTGAATAATACCAAGGTCTTAAATTTGGTAATCTCACACCGGTAGCGGCCGAGTATTTTACCCTAATATAATGAAATTGTTTGGGTTTATTTTATAATAGCTGGATGTGCAGAATCGAGAAATATCCAGTTTGATCCAGAAGTGGACTGCCTCCCAGTTCTCTGAAAGTATCTTAAAATCATTCGATAGATCATTCCTAGGACAGTCTGTAAGATTAATCTATGAATTTTATAAAACACACCATAAGCCTTTTCCATGAAGCTATCACAGGGAATGTATGTATTTACATAGATCATCGGATAGGTCATAAGCCTTGTCCATCAATGAATCTTTTGAATGTCTCTATTAAACGTGTATCTTAGGAACCAGTTCAGAACCGATGACATTAACTTTGTTGTCAACGGGTACTGATTGTAATTATCAATATAATTTATTGTGAGTATCGGATTATTTTTGTTTATATACTTTGCAAATTGGAATTATTTCTTTCCTTATAATTATTGTTTGGTAAGCAAGCATGTACTGCTTTCATTAAAAATGTATATCTCTTGTATGCAAAACCTGTCGCTTAGAATTTCTTAATTACATTATAATTACCTGTCTGCATTTCTTCTTCTGATACGTCACCCGATCAAAATACCTTGGGAGAACTATTACTGAATCTCAAATCCAGCCCTCCCAGGCTAAAACGTTTAAGCTAAAAGACTAAGGTTTATCTGCCACCTAGGTGGCAGTTATGTGTGTGTGTGTGTGTGTGTGTGTGTGTGTGTGTGTGTGTGTGTGTTTTAACGTAGCTTTAACAGTTTGAGTATTCTTGCTACGATTGCTGCAGTGTGGCATTTAATAGTGAAGTCTTGCACTAGGAGATCATACCGCAGACATGTAGTATCATGTCCCACCCAGTCACATTATCCTGCCACTAGGCCGACCAATCCCAACACTATCCTCTTAATACTGAACGCCAAGCAAGGCAGTTGTTAGTACCATTTTTATAAGTTTTTTGGTATGACTCGGCCGGGGTTTGAACCCGCGACTTCCCTCATCCGACGCGGACGCTCTGACCAGTTAAGCCACCGGAACGGTCTAGGTGGCAGTTTGAGGTTTCTGCTCTTGATACAGGGATTGAATCCAAATCATATGGAAATACTACATCCGCTTATGCTGAGTTGCACGCCCTCGACAGAAAGAGAGACCTTGCAATCATTAGGAGTTTTCTGGACGTTCTAACATTAAGCAAGCTGGAGGAGTCTTCGCATCGAATGGAATACTTCATCTAATATTTCCAAATTGTCTTTCTTTCTTTGACGACAAGGTTCTGTCTTATCGCTTTGCCATCTACACATATGTTGGCGCCCAAGGTACGTATCTGTACGGGTCGCGTATGCAGGTCTGACGTAACATATAAAAAACTCGTAATATTATTTTACAGTTTCTGGTACAGTGGAATAGATATCGGTCAGTTTTCTATGCTAATATATTCTTAGCTTTCTATACGCCAAGGAATTTAACTGTATTGGTCGTTATTGGGCTTTTCCCACAGGTAACATTGTCTTAAATTGATATTATAGTATCCACTTTGTAAGTATCAATAGTAACGCTTCAGTGCATACAGTCTAACGGCCGCCACGTGTCATTTTACAGGTAAACATGTTTATATAGGGCATAGCTCTGTATGGCAACTGAGTTAATAAAATAGGACACGTGGGCTACACCTGTTTATGTTTTCTGCTGTATTTGTTCTACAGATTTGACCATGGGCAAGACTAAATGCATCTTTGTTAGCGTTGGAAAATACGAAACTGACATCCATCCTACATACGTAGTTTGCTCCTATTGCCAATTTAACAATACGTATCAATTTTATTCGGCGTGGGACTGAAGGTCAGTGGGTTACTGTTCTTGGGGTACCTAAAGGGAAGGCACAGAAGTGCACGTTGATGGACTTAATACTTCATACGTATCCATGCAGATGTGACTTTGGTGCAGGATTTAATTTACGAGTGATATAACACTACACATGGTTCATCAGCCACGAAGCTTCACCGCCACATCAAGGTAAACCTCTATTGGCAGTACAAATAAACCGTTCATCACAAGGGTTTGACACCATCTCACTTGCGAGGGGAGCGAGATAAAGAGCAAAACAGTCTTAGTTACCATCTCGCATATTAACGGATGGTCTACGGGGATCAAATATCCCGTATCCCATACCGACCTCACACAACATCATACTTACTAAAAAGGCCCTGTTCCGTCACAACCGGACGGCCATATATATCTGATCTCAGTGGGTTATGACCACAATCAATAGTAGTGTCAGTCACCAGAAGAACGTTCTTAGTCCAGTTTGACGAACCATCTTTGTATAGGTACTACAATGGATCAGTCTAAACCGCAAAGTGTCAAAACACACTAACGGCAGAGGATGCCAGCTTAGTGACGTCAGTAGTATTGATAATTTGAGGTTCCTCTCTCAGAGACGCCCCTACCCCCCAAAAAACGTTATACGTTAACATTTTTGTCAGCAGCTGTTTATAGATTAAAATGATAACTTTCATATGATAAGACTTTTCTAACATATTTCTGACAAAATTTGTTTTGTTGGGGTAGGGGGTCTCTGAGATAGGAACAATTCAATTATCATTACTACTTTACAGCCCTATACTTATTATTTTTATAGTTTTAGACAAAATTTCATATTAAACAAATGAAATATTATATATAATGTATCACTATAATCCAACCCGACATGTTGGATTTGATCTGACAAATAAAGTTTATAAGAGATTTAATTCGATTAGAGCAGCCTCAAGTTATACCGGTATAGAAAATAAAATAATAAGCGATTGTATTAAAAAAGTTGGATATCATATATCACCAAAATATGGGTCAGTGTGGTTATTCGCGACTGAAAATGATGTGAGAATAGCGGGTTGGGCAGATGATGTGATGACATTTATTGATAATATGGTTGATATTTTATTTGATAATGATATTACTAAAGCTGTATGTAAACAAGGTTCCACTATCCGGGATCCCCTACCCCTCCAAAACTTTCTATAGTAACATTTTGTCAAAAATATTTTCACTTACCTTGTTCACGTATAATCCTATAACAGAAATGACCACGAATAAAATTCTGTGTTTTATATATCGTTATTTTGGGGAAATCTATTTCATGACCTTGATTTCAGTAGGCGTTTTAAGAAAAAACCATTGGAAATTCCTTATCTTTGACCTTGATTTGGAGTGGGCGTTATATTTTAGGAAAATCTATTGCAAATTGACCTGATTTTGGCGTTATATTCTAAAAGAATCCATTAGAAATTCCTTATCTTTGACCTTGATTTGGAGTGGGCGTTATATTTCAGGAAAATCTATTGCAAATTGACCTGATTTTGGCGTTATATTCTAAAAAATCCATTGGAAACCCCCTATTTTTAACCTGATTTTGACGTCATTTTAGGAAATTCCTCGTCTTTAACCTTGATTTAGTTATTATGGGAATTTTGTATGGTCATATGACAGTATAGAAATTCCGTTTGGACACTATAAAGGCAGTTAGAATTTTCCTTTGTGATCATTTCTACTACAGTATTACGTTGACGACGGAGGTAAGTGAAAATATTTCAATTTCCTAATACATTGGAGAAATCTATAGGATATATAAAACCCGCATTTCTACCGAGTTAAAAGTCTGTATTCGTGAATGTTGCTAAGAGACACTAAGGTAATCGATAAGTTTATAGATTCGCATGCTATATAATGCCGTCTAAGAATAACTCGAAACTAAGTACATGTCTTGTTTTGAGTCAGAATAATATATAGTTACGTTTTCAGCTGCAATTGTGATAGAACTTGGGTCTGTCTGTATGTATGTCTGTCTGTCTGTATGTCTGTCTGTCTGCATGTTATGTATAACATTAACTTAGCACAACAAACACAACTGTTTGTTACTAAGCTATGCTTGACGGAGTTGTCTCGCTTAATCATCTGCTATCATAGTCAAATCTGATCTATTTACAAATCAGAATACAGTGAATTAACTCTGATAAAAACAAAAATTTGAGATAAACTCACTGATTATCATAGCAAAAAAAATACAGTGTAAAAGCAACGTTAAAATCTAAATCACACACATATATGCTATGTTCGATTACTACAAAACTTAGCTGGAACAGTATTAAAAAACAGATATAGTTATATTTCTTGACCAACACATAATATCTCGACGTTTGCTATTAAGTAAAGCATGCTATCATGATTATATAACGAGAATTTAATTCTACCAGATACTTTACGGCCACATTCAAATAGTTCTTTCATCGCTATCTTACTGAGAAGATACTTACTACCTTTCATGTAAACCTTCGACCTATCTAGGTCTATATTAAGTTTTGTATACTGGTATTGGCTTATTGGATTATGCAAATTGTTATATTTCAATGCAAGCTCGTCTCGTAAACTTTCGAGATAACTAAAGTATTTGCTGTCATCTGATTTGATAAGGAAGAGTTTGATTCTGTCAAATTTACTAAAACAAATACCTGAAATTTCATCGTTAAATTCAAATGATAATTGTTGGTTATTGACCATTATTTTTTTTATTTTGCTATTAACTCCATCTGCTAATGTTAAATTTTCAAACATTATTTCTAATGTTTAGACAAATTAATTGTATAATGTCCAAGCGCTAGTGTGTTAATTCCGTCACTGCAATATCTTTTATCATCAAAATTACTTAGTCCACGTTTTATGATCGTATCAGTTTCAAGTTTATGATGGTTTGTTCTAATAACATTTGTTTTGATAAAACTGATGCTATTGTTTAGCGCTACTTTAAAATCGTCAAAATTCATCATCTTTTTCACATATCCTTGAGGAATACCTTTTGCTGCTTTTTTAAGTTTATTGTCATCTAATATGACAGCATACATTTTGCTCTTTAGTCCAACAAATTCCCTAACTGGCATAAACATAAACTCATCTTTCATTTTTCCAATAACTTTTTTATTCGAATTATCTTGAAATCCACTATATGCTGGATAATCTGATAAATCGAACAGACTTTTATTATTGTAAATATCCTGATAGACATCTTCACATTTTATATTATAAACTAGCGAATCTGTGTCAGTAGATAACAACTCTGAATCTAGCCACTGCTTTTTGGTAAAATTATAGTGAAAATCGTACATCAGCCACTTTGGTATATCAAGTAGAGCTGCATCAACATAAATAGGTTTATTTAACTTTAAATTTATCTTTCGTCGTTGTATTGCAACAAGATTTTCATTAAATATTTTCATACTAACAAAACCATCATCATTGACTAATTTATTTCTGCGACTTATATCATTAACGATTTCTATAGAGACCCTTTTCCTAATATTTTCCATTGTCTTGCCGAACACCGAGTTGTTCATCAGCTTGAAAAAGTTTTTCTCAAATTCCGTTTTAGCCACAGCACGACGTTTCGTATTTAGATCAATATAATTTGCCATCCACTTCGACTGATTAAACTTTAGCACGCGATGGACCTTTCTCAGAATTAGTCCAGCATCTACTGCTTGTTTTAAATTTTTGTAGTGCATAACATAATTTCTTTTATCTAGCAAATTTGGAACTAACTTATTAACAATCGAATTTTTTGATGTCGTCGTTGCTCGTTGTTCAGGCGATAATAAACTATAATTAATCATCATTGACTCTGCGCAAAACGGATAATCATTATGTAGATCATGTAGCGAATTAGGATAATCTAGATCAACTTCAACAAAATATGAGATATCGGAAAAATCGATATTAATTTTTCTAGGTAAATCTTTTTCAGTTTCTTTAAGAAATTGATCTGGTGTTATCCAATGAAATCCACTGTGTGGCATTGGCTCTGACATTGCATAACCATACAAATTATTGGCGTGCAGATAAATGATGTAATTCGACGGGAGATTTTTATCATAATTTTTTAAGTACTTGTTATTAGCAGCTGCATATTTCTTTGTTATAACGCTAATTCCGCCTCTGATACCTTTTTCAATAAAGTTAAACATATCGACATCTGTTAAGAGATCTAGTTCTATTTTGCTTGTTTTTAGTAGAGCGTCCCAAGATAATCCTGGAGAGGAATAATACCAACAGGGGTCTAATCCATAATTGCTATAACTTACCCGGCGAAAACTCTCAAAAACATCTGCTAGTAATAATACATCTGTTTTCAAATATAGATCATGATAATCACCAAATGTTTTACAACTAAATTTATTCCAAATATCTTGCGCATATTTATATTCGTCATCTGTTATATTTTCGTTTTTGAGTTGCGAGTAAAATTTATCTTTGCTAGGTAGAGAAGTTTCGTCAAATCTGCTCCAATCGTCGAGATACTCGTACGGAAAGATACCTTTTTTTGTCAGATTGATATAGTTTTCACCGAAGCAACTTTTTAGGTTAGCGAAACTACTGCAACCTATAACAAGCTCATCTAATGATGCTGCCATAAATTGCAGACTGTCAATAAAACGTAATTTACCGAGCGTCACCGACATATACTTTTCAAAATCATTTGGATTACATTTTATTACGTTATTTAATTTTAGTTTATCTTTAATATTTTCATCTCCAAAAGCTTCTACAATGATATGACTATCATAGCCACGAAAGTTATGTAAAACTACGGGAATAAAATCTGGAGCATAAAATTTTAAATTACAACTACTATGAGCTGCTCCACGATATTGGCCGGTCAAATGACAATGATCTCGCACCTTATCACGGGCTCCGTTAGAATCCACCAACAACTTTTCACAAATATGACAATCAACTGCTTTATCAAAATCGAGTTGTTGTTTAGACGTTATTTTCATTGGAGCTGTTTTAAGTAATGTTAGAAATTTTATTAACTTCGTCTATTAAATTTTTAATAGCCATCCGGCAGGATTTTCACCTCTATATAACTTTATCGGAGTTGAAAATTTATCGTTAGCGCAACAAACTACTTTATAAGCTACTCCGCAAGGAATATGTTGTTGTATTTTTCTAGTACTGGATTTATTAGGATTATTTTCTGCTCCAACCATGGGAACGAGTAGACACTCGAAATCAGCGTAAATGACAAAAGGAATATTTAGTTTATGATTATAATTTTTAAATTTTAATATTTTTTCTTTTTCGCTAGGCATACTTATTCTTTGAACATTGACACAGTATTTGAGATGCTTCTGCAGTCTTTCATCGCTAGAAAAGCCGTGCAAACATCTATAGCAGAAATATTTTTTATTTTTATTTTTACTGTACTGTTTGCCAACTAGTCCATTAAAGTTTTTTATCCAACAATAATGTCCTCGATAAAACAATAAATTTATTGTATTTTGCGTAGCATTTTCTGAGATATATCTCGAGTAAACGTTTTCTCGCTCATCTAGTCCGAAAACATTTACTAAGATACTGTTTTGTTTTTCAAACTTTGGTATATGATTTTCTGCTACTGGAAAAGTTATTCCTAAAAAATTTAGTTCGTCCTCGTGTGGAAAATATTTGTTAACGCGATCAGCATTTTTTTCTTTTGGAAACATCGCAGAAAGAATAGACCATTGAAAACATTTGTCATCATCGTTTTTGACATTAATACAGCATTTTTGTTTTTAATTTTTTGAGAGAGATCGACGTAGCCAGCGCTATTAGCGCCGCTGCCGTGAAGTACGTTATATTTGCTGTGTGAAATAAAACTTCTTTTATCATTTCAAATTTCCAACCTGATCTTGACGAAGTAAATTCTTCTAATTTTTTGTTTATTTCTTGATGTATTTCATTGGCGACCATGGCAATGTTTGTTCCAGTTAATATTTTTCTAGATTTTGCTGTTAAATATGGTTCCGAAATTTCGCTGTCAAAAGTTTTTGTTTAAAAAATTACATCAAGTATATCCTCAACTGCGTGTAACTTTGATAAAATCGTATGATATTGGACTATAAGTTTGATACTTTTATGAGCCGCAAGTTCTCGACCTATAACAGGCTGTAAAAGATGAAATAAATTTGTGGAGCTAAAATTTGCTAAAATTTTTTGATCATCAAATTTGTAACTATTATCGTAACCAGAAAATGCTGAAGCAATTTTTTCTGATTTGATAATGTTCTTTTTAGCAATATCACGCAATTTTAACATTTTATATCTATATCTATATCTATATCTATCTATCTATCTATCTATCTATCTATCTATCTATCTATCTATCTATCTATATATGTATATATCTATATATGTATATATATATATATATATATATATATATATATATATATATATATATAGTAATATTTTATATTTAATTGAATTTTTTAAGATTCCTAATTAGAGATATGAAAAAGCTTATAGTATAATGACAGAAATTTTGAGATATATCGAAATGACAGCGGAAGAGCAAGAAACTTATCATGTACACCCAATGTACAACTTATATGCTGCAAATGCACTTGGTTCTGTTATCAATATAGAATCTAAAAAATCTGTTGGCATATCAACACCAGCTGGTATGTTAATTTCAGTAAAAGGCGATAATACAGAAAGAATTAAAATGTTTAGAAAAGATTTTATTTATACTTTGTTTTGCGGCGATATTCCAGAAGGACAACGAGTATACAGAGCAAATGACGCAGTTGCTGATGATAATATTGAAAATTTATCATTACAAAATGAATTTCAACCTCATCCAGTGTTTGATTTATATGAGGCAAATGATCGAGGAATTATTCGAAATAAAAAAACTAAAAAAATTGTTGGAAGTTTAGATAAAGATGGTTATTTACATGTGATGGTACGTGGAGCAAAATCAGATTTTGTTAATTATAGGCCGCATAGGTTTGTGTTTGAAACTTTTAATGGCGGTATTCCAAATAGTTTAGTTATCGACCATATAAATAAAATTAAGACCGATAATCGTTTAGAAAATTTAGATGTGGTTACACAACAAGAAAATAGTAGAAGAGGAGATGCTGGTGGTAATAATTTTAGAAATCCAAAATCAATTATTTCAATAAATCTAGAAACTGGAGAAGAAATGAAATTTAGATCAATGGCATCTGCGGCAAAATATCATAAAATTGATTCACGTGCAGTAAAATTTGTAGCTGATAATGTAACAAAGTCAGCAACGTCGATGTTGACATTTGATAGATTTAGTTTTAAATACGATAATTAATGATATTTTCTATATCATTCCGAGAAAGACAATTATGACTAAATTCCATAACATCATCACGATTAAATCGTAACGTCATCATTTTATTCGTATCAAGTTTTATTTTGTCAGCTGCTGTTAATAAAAATTTGTCAGATTCGCCTAATGTTATCATAACATCAACAAAGTAAAAATTATATCCCAACGAATAATTTCGAATTGCTTCAGCTAATTCTTTATGATTTAATATATTAACTCGCTGATGATATTTTATTTCTCCAAACATCTTTTTATTTATTAATTATACAAAAGATTATTATAATAATGAACTTAATTGAGAGATTGGCTAAACTAAATTCGGAAGATTTTGTTTCAGTTTCAAATTTTACATCAGAAAATATTACTAATGACAGATTCGCTGATTATACTGAAAAAGATATTTTGCATAACTACGACGACGACGAAGATGATGTTGTTGTTAGTAAAAAATATTTAAGCAGATCAACAACTGGACGATATAATGTTAAGTACCATATTGCTAAAAAAAGTAATAAAATTTAATTTTACTGTTGCCGAGCATCAAATATTTTGGCAGCTTATAAAACCCTTTTTAAACGTAAAAATAGCTGGACAACAAAGAAATATAAAATACGATTTTATTTTTGTTAAAATATTTAATTTAATGCCAATGGGCGGTGCAAGAAAATTACATTTAATTTCTTCATGCAAACCAGTAAAATGTAAATCAGTATTAATAAAATACGAGGAAATTTATAATAATATTATTCCATCGACCGAGTTGGTACCCAACTATTAAATTTATCGCCATACCCTCACCATTTGACTAAACTTTTATTGCCGTACTTTTTAATAACTTTTTCAATAACAAATATATCTTGTTCTGTTTTCTGAAGTGCTTGCTCATAAAAACTGCCAGTTATAGGCTCACCTAATAAATCTTTTAACGAGTATGTAACTGGTATTGTTAAAAGTACTTTATCAACAACAAATACTTCTTCGCTCCAGTTAAGAGTATATCCTTTTCAAATGTTTTTTTCGTCAAAGAAATTCTACCTTTATCACCAACTTTAAATTTGTGTCGCCGGTACATGTTTTCGTTTGCTAATATTGGATTTGAAATCGCGTCGTTTGGCGACATTTTACTTTCGCCTAGCGAAAGGGATCTGTGTTTTGTGTTATTATATTCGTCAACAATGTTTTGTAAATTGTCAATATATTTATTCGTATTTTTAGCTGTCAAATATTTGTGGATTTTTTCGTTGAGCGTGCGATTAAATCGCACAACGATGACACTTTTTCCCTCATTTCCTGTAACATAGTTTTTAATGTTATTTTGCTCTAAAAACTGTTCGAATTTTTTATTAAAAAATTCCGCTCCATGATCAGTCCAGATTCTATTTGGTTTTCTTTCTGTGTTAACAATAATTTGTTTTAGCGCATCAGTCATCGATGTCCCTGTTTTATCCGAAACGGGTATACTAAACGCGTATTTGCTAAAAACATCTACAACATTAAAACGATATCTCTTTGGAGCGCCATCAGCGCCAACGTTAAACTGAGCTAGATTTGAAACATCAACTAAGTCTATCGCCCAGATATCATCAACGGTATTTGCGACAACTTTACGTCGCGGAAACTTTTTTTTTTAGGTCTGTGTAGCTCAGTTGCAAGATCATCATATAATTCTTTTTTACCGAGACTAGACTCTCCGAGTCCAAGTTTATATTTTGCTCCAATAAAACCCTGGACCAGCCTTCGGTCAACACGTTCTCGCATATTTACAGGTTTCATATCACGAAGTTCGTCTAACATTACTTTATCGAAGCTGTGTTTATTTTGTTCGCTTTCTGGAAGATCAATATCTCTGTAGCAGATATCATGGGGCATTGCTATTGCATCAACTTGATTGTAAGGCTCTTGTCCTGGCAGAGGATTATCGTTTTCGTCAAGTTGTTTATCAATAGGATTATAAGGTCCAGTGTATTTATGGCCTAGCAATGTCCAACCGCCTTTGGTTTCGGCAATTTCCAATAAATTTATGTATATCTATACCTGTTCCTATTATTTCTCTCTTTTTGCATTTCTGACAATATGTAACAATTTTATTTTGCTCGAGGCATAAATCTCTATCGCAATCGCAGTCGCATGTCATTATTTATTTAGTCGTCTACTAAAATAATTTTGTCAGGGTAACCTGCTCCGGATAACTTTGTTTTTGGTAAAAACATACTTTTTTTCTTCCATAGATTGCACAAATACTTTTCAGCATTATTCTATTATTTTTTGTTTTTTCTGTTTTTTCGTCTTTATTTTCTGTTTTAGTTTTACACTTAAGACAATATGTTGACATTGTATATCTAAGTTTAGATAAAATTTAATGCAATCTCATCATTAGCGTGAGAAGGTTGTTTGTCAAATTGCAAAATAAACTTTAAAAAATCTGGATTTTCGGTCATCTGTTTAATAAACATTACGCTGGTGGTGGAATTGCTATAAGTTCATCTTTAGAATAAACTCCACTGAAATTTTTTATTTTTTTTAGTTTATCAAGTATGTCAAAATTACTTATCGCAGACTTTATCTCCTTGTTCCTGGCAACATTAGTCCTCGTCCTACTCCTAACAGATTTGGCAATAGACTTCCTGCCAATCCCGCTAGTAACGGGGCTATTGGAATAAATCCTCCTTTTCGCCTCTGTCGTGTCTTTTCTTTCGTCGGTGTCTTTTTTTTCGTCGTTGTTTTTCTTTTAGGCATTATATTTATCCATCATATAAAATTGTTACCATTGATCTCGTACGAAAATTTTCTTTATACCACTACCTTCAACTGCCTTTTTCGTTGCGCCAGATACTGCTCCAGACGCTGCTGCTAATCCTAATGTACCTAACACTGGCAAAATTTTTGGTATTAACGTTCTGGCTATTACAGATAATGCCGGACCGAAGAAACCACCATGTTTTGTCATTGCAGTTATTTGTGCAGCGCTTAAATTTAAAACAAAAGGTTTTTTGCGATCGTATTTATTTACTTGTTTTTTGGTTAACATTAATTTTGTTGAAGTACCCGCTGCGTTATGGTTGACCTTTAATGATACTTGTCTTTTCTTTGCAACAGCAGCCGCTAATTTTTTACCTTGACCATCAGTCAAATATATTTCTTTTACAATATATTTTGTCATTTTATATAACGATTACAGATTAAACTTGGACTGACATTTTACCTCCGACAGAGTCAATTGTGATAAATCTGTCGCTTATTACTAACGCATACACGTTTAACTGCGCTGCTGGAGCTGGAGCTGCTCCTAGTGTCCAAGTAATTTCAATATTGGCTGTGCTGTCTACAGCTCGCTCGCTATGTTTACTAACATCAAAATAAAATATCGGATAAAGTGTACGAAATTCCTCTACTGATATCTGAGATTCATCTCCAACATCTTGATATTTTTGCAGTGCGTCGAGCAGGTACATGTAAGGTCTAGTAATATTTTTATTAGCGTCATCTGCAAATTTACATTCTATCGCTCGCTCCGGATATTGCTTTGAATTTATTCTAGCGTATATTCGTCTAACACCAGCGCTATCAAATATCGCATTATTTTGTTGTTGGTTACCACGTCGCGCTTGTCTCTGAAATACAACAAATAATTGCCGTGATTTTTGTTCACTTGGTGTCGTTGTGACTCGCCATGTGTAGTCGGTGGTATTCGGAACTGCTGTTTGATATATTCTATGTTGCTGAAAATAAATTCTGTTTGTGTGTTTTTCCAGCATATTATTTAATTCCGCCATTTTAGTGATAGACGGAGTTATTCTTGGCATCCATAGTGCAAGTTTGTTTATGACAAATTGTACATCGGCTCCACCTAACCTGAAGATGCAGTCGTTTTGTTCTGATCGATCTAAAATAAGCGTATGCTTAACTCCACGAAATACTTTATTATAGTCCCTGCAAAAGCCAAATATTGTACTTAATGGCAGCATCATTGTAATTTGAAGTGATTCTGCTGCAAGTGCCTTTCTCTTAAAATAACCTTCATTGTAACGTACACTTTTAAAACCTACTATATTATTGTTAACTAAATTTAACATTGCAGTTCCATCAGCTGCTGCATCTGGTCGTGCTATACCAAGATTATCAAAAGCAGTATTAAGTAAAACTCTTGTAGCGTTTACACCAGCGTCTGCAGCTGGTGCGGTTATACCCAGCGCAGAAGCATAAAGAATAAGAAAATCTCTCACATTTGCAGCACTTCCGGCAGCATCAACTCCAGCTGCAACTGCTACTCTTGGAATAAATTCTCTAGATGTCGCATTTCCAATTCCAGTATCTTTAAACCACATCATATTAGTTGCAGTTGACCTTGAATAGTCGTCGGAAAACGATATAATATTTAAGATTGTACTTGCAACTTGTAAGTGATTTGAAATATCTTCGACAGTTTGATTGACCAGCTGATATCGAGCACCTTTAAATAAACACCAACCATCATTTATAAGAGCTACTTCTACGTTAGCTGCAATTTCGGCAGGTGCGGCAGGTGGAACAGCTACTGTCATAATCCGACCACGAACTTCCAACATTGCTTTATGAGGAAGTAAAAATACGTCCTCGTCTCGAGTATGAAATGTTCTGGAGCCAGCCTTATTAGGTTCGTTAGAATTTTCATCAAGATATTCAACGTATTCGAATTCTGTTACTGTGTCGTCTGTGTCATAAGTTTCTGCTAAATCGAGATAATATTTTACAGACATTTTTTTATTTATTAGGTTATACAAAATTATTGCGGTGTTGTTACTTTAGATATTAATTTTTGTATAATTTGTTCTCCTCGTGGTGATAAAAGTTTTTTTGTCGTTGTCATCATTGCGCATTGAGTTTCTTTTGTTGGTGCGATTTCTGAAATAGCTTATTTGATTGTTGGTATACCACGTTGTGGATCGCCTTTTATTTTATCAGCTATTTTTTGCCCCACAGCAGTTCCAGCAGCAGATGCAGCTCCAGTTGCAAAAGCTTTTGATGCGTCAAGTGCAATTGGCGCAACTTTATGAGCTATTCCTGGAACATTTTCTATAATTTTAGCAAATATATTTCCCAAAAATCCTCCTACTATTTTTCTTCGATAAACTTTTTTTCTCTGTTTCATTATATCTGAGGTTGCATAATTTTACTTCCAAATCTTTCAGAAAATATGTTTACTGTTCGCGTAGGTGTAAATAATAAGTAACAATTTCATTATTAACATCTAACTGTCTTCCAGATTGATCTGTCAATTGCATATTTACTTCTGTTATTTGATTTTCAACGTTTAACGGATAATAAATAACCTGACGTGGACTGATTTGCATAAGAGATCCTGGTGGAACTTTTGGTGAAAAACTATATATCGTTTGTCCTTTGCTATCTTTAGCTGAATAAGATCCAGATGCAATAGAGCAATTTACCAATATTGTGTTTACATCAGTTATATTTACTGGATATATGCCATCAAATGTAACAGGTTCTTTATAAGCAATATAATGTTTATCTTCAAATCCTATCAGTGGTGCGATATTGTTGGTGATAAAAAAAATTAACTAATATATTTTTTAATGTCATTCTAGCGCGTAAAGTATTATAGTTTGGTGTTAGCTCAAAATTATCAGCTACTCCTCCATTTTTTGTTATAAATTCTTTTATTACTTTATTTAGATCAGTGACATTATAAGCTCCTTGTGGAATTTTAATTGTTTTCCACGTGGTAATTGATAGATCACTAACAGCAAATGTAAAATCATCGTTAATCCCAGTTTTTACATTAGGAATAGAATTCCAACACGTACAGGAAATTAGTCCAATTTCATATTGTTTTTCACGATCTAGTTCTATTGGCGGAATATATTTTACTGAAAAATTTGCGCTATCTTTATCAGATTGACTAGAGTCTAGTAATAATGTTGCTGACATTTATTATTATATTTTTATAAAATTAAATCGCCTTGATTTGTATCAAATCGTGATGTAAAGTTCCGTATTCGTCAGATGTTAATAAATTTTCTGATCTCAAATTATCAAGTATGTCAATAATTTCATTGTCAATTTCAGCACCAACATTTCCAGATTCTTTTGATGATATCAATAGCATTAATCTGCCTATCATTTCAGTAACTGATGAAAATATTCTAACACCAGTTCCTTTTTTTCAGCTAACCTTCTATCAAGTTCTTTATAATCATCAACCAATCGACTTAATTCAGTTTGTCTTTCAATAGGATCCATATCCCTTGGAACAACTTTATCAGCTTTCATACGTTCTTCATCTAGATATTTTGCCTCGGTAATTAAATTATGGTTAGCATCTCTGTATCGGCCTTCTTTTATTCTACTAATAACTTTGATATAAAGATCAGCAATAATCCAATATCGATATTTGCTAATACTGCTGTGGTAGTTTTCTAGTTTTACATCGTCAAGATGTACCTTACTTTCTTCTTTTATTTTTTCTAGCTCTTCAATTTTTTCTTCGGATTTGTAATCATCTTTTATAGCCTCTCGTACTCTCACAGCTTTAAAACCATATTTTTCATTAAAATTTTTATACTTATCATCTGTTATTTTTATATTTATATTTTCTAAATTAATGTCAAACCTTTCTTTGTCTTGAACATCTAATCCATGTTCTTTTTTCCATGCTTCTTTTTTAGCTTTTTCTTCTTCTCTCTCTCTTTTAAATTCTTCTTCTTGTTCTAACTTTCTCTCAATCGGTCCAACTACTGTTGCTTCTGCTAATCTTCGTTGAAGTTCCAGTGGATCATTAAACAACCTTCTTAGTTCAGTTTGTCTTGCAGCAGGATTAGCTATATGCGCTGTAAGTAACTCAGCTAATCTTTTTTTCTCCGCATCAGATCTAGCAATAATTCCTCTAAAAGTTGCTTCTTGTTGTTCTTTAACTAGTCCGAGTAAACCTTTTTCCTGTAGTCGCTTAAGTTCTTCTTCTGATAATGGTTTAGTTTCAGGTTGTTTTCCAAGTAAAGCTTCAGTAACTGGCTTGAGAGCGGCGGCTGTTGTTTATGCTGCAACCACTTGACCACGTCGTGCTTGCTGTACTTGCTGTTTAAATTTTGCCTGAGATTGCGCAAGTTTTTTTAGATTTTCTATATGTTTTCTGTACTTTGCTTGTCTTTCCATTAATTATATACTATTTTGTATAAAAATTAGTGTAGATATTTTTCAATACAACATCGAAACATTTTACTCGTATCATTTGTTAGTTTATCAAACAAAAAAAAGTCATATTTATTTGCTGTTGCTTGATGATATAATTCAATAAATTTATCTTTTGTTACATCGCCACATTGCTCGTTCGCGATATTTCTAACATCGACATTGTCAAGTCCTGGAAATAATATAAAACAACCAGTATTTCGCCTAATAAATCTGTCAACATTATAAAAACCTTGGGCGAGATAAATAGAATTACATTTTTTATTTCGCGACAGTGAAAAATATGATCTTATTTTATTCATTTCTTCGTTGTTTAGCGGAATATCATCAAAAACAACTATCTTGTGTTCGGACGAATCAAGTTGATTAACTGGAATAAGTTCTTCTGGTTGTCTGATAATAAAAAAATCTTCGCCAGCCTCAAGATCATCACGAAGTTTGTTATTATAATTGTTAAGTAGCTCGTATTTATCTTGCTGTGGGTTAATCGTATAAATATAAACGCGATCGTAATTAAAATTATCTCCTAGAAGTAAATTCATAAGCAAGTTTGTTTTCCCCGATCCAGTTCTTCCAACAATAAGATAATGACAATCTGGAAGTTCATTGTTATGTTTATGTTTTACCAACCGCTCTGTATCAAAATTTAATATCGATGATTTTGCCATTATTGTTATACAATTTTATGCTATATAAAAATTGTCAGACGATAAATAAATAATGAGCTATTATACAAAATTTGGAACATTAGTAGGAGATTCATCAGCTGAAAGTACAACAATAACAGACGGTAAGGTTGATTTATCAGGCTATCTAAAAAATTCCGGCGACACAATGACGGGAAACCTGTTTATGTCAAATCAACGAGTACTAGAGTTAGAAACAGATTATCCGCCAATAAATGTCGTTGATACACAAGCTGTTAGTTATGCACAATTTAAATTAGTCGACAATAATAAACTAGATAAATCTGGTGGAACTTTAAGCGGTAACTTAGATATGTCAGGAAAAAAAATTATAAATTTAGAGACCAGGTATCCACCAGCAAACTTAAATCAAACTCAAGCGGTAAGTTATTTGCAGTTAAAGTATGTTGATGATAACAAACGTAATAAAATAGGTGGGACAGTTACAGGTAATATCAATATGTCCGGGAAAAAAATTATAGACCTTGGAAATCCAGCAGCAGAATCAGACGCAGCAACAAAAAAATACGTCGATGATCAAGAATCTAAGTACGTATTAGTCAACGGTGGTATAATGCGAGCATTTCTCAACATGAACAATAATGGTATTAATAATCTCAGAACACCAGAAACAGATTTTGACGCAGCAACAAAAAAAATACGTCGACGAGAGCAACATTCCGACGGTAACAGCAATAACAACAATCAACGATGGAATTAACTCTATTAGAATTGATTTTTCTAATCACGTACAAACGTTCCTGAATTTTCGTAGAAATATAAACAAATCTATTAATGAATTTTTTGGAAGTCCAGCGGTTGTAGATATTAAACTTGCTGACATTAACACAAAACTAAACGATATTATTGTGGTGATTCCTAATATTGCTGACGTTAACACAAAAATCAACGATATTGTTAGGGGAATCCCTAATATTGTTGAAAAAACAAATCTATTAACGGAGTTACTTACTAAAATTCCTCACCAGAACACGTTTCGTTCTCTTGTGTACACAGTGATGATGATGCTCGTCCTTCGGTCTCGAAGATGACCATGACTTCAGATCTGGGCTGGTCTGTGAGTGCGCAGATGGCTGGTGAGGCCAATCTGCGCTCTGAAGAGTCTAGGGCAATGAGGACAGGAAATTGCCGGGGACTGGATGGACTGAAGGTCGGCACTGGCTCTGCTCTTCCTCTGCTGGCGTTTCTGCTTGGCCTCGTTGATCCGGTGCTCTTCAAATGCAGCTGCGCCTGAGTTGATCTGGTGACGCCAGGTAGCGCGGTCTTCGGCAAGCTGCTCCCAGCTGTCTGGGTCAATGCTACAGGACTTCATGGAGGCTTTGAGCGTGTCCTTGAACCGTTTCTTTTAGCCTCCTCGGGAACGCTTGTCTTCAGCGAGGTCCCCATAGAACAGTCTCTTTGGGAGGAGCTCATCAGGCATACGGCAGACAATACTAGCCCAGCGGAGTTGTGACCTTCTGAGCATGGCATAGACGCTTATCATCTCTGCTCTCTGGAGGACTTCTGTGGCAGGAGTCTTGTCCTGCCATTTGATGTGGAGCAGTTTTCTGAGGCAGCGCATGTGGAAGGAGTTCAACTGTTTTGCATGGCGACTGTACACCGTCCATGTCTCACAGGCGTACAAGAGGGAGGGCAGTACTACTGCGCGGTACACCTTGAGCTTGGTTGGCAGGCTGATTCCTCTTCTGTTCCACACAGTATTGTGAAGTCTGCCGAAGGCTGCACTTGCACGAGCAATCCTGAGAGTGACCTCTTCATCGATGGAGACTGTGCGCGACAAGGTGCTGCCAAGGTAGATGAACTTATCAGCAACAGCGAGCTTCTGTCCATCGACGGTAATGCTGGGTTCGGTGTAGGGGACTGAGGGTGCAGGCTGGTACATGATTTCGGTCTTCTTCGTACTTATTGTGAGTCCGAAGTCTGTGCAGGCTTTGGAGAACCGATCCATACTTTCTTGCATGTCAGACTGAGTACCAGCATTCAAAGCGCAGTCGTCAGCAAAGAGGAAGTCGCGGATGGTGTCTTCCTGGACTTTGGTCTTAGCCTGCAGTCTTCTCAGGTTGAAGATGTTCCCATCAGTCCTGAACCGGATGTCGATGCCAATGTCACCCTCACGGAAAGCATCGGTCAGCATCGCTGTGAACATCATGCTGAACAGGGTCGGGGCAAGAACACAGCCCTGCTTGACACCGTTTGTCACTGGAAAGGGCAGGGAGAACTCTCCATCATCCTGTACTCTGGCGAGCATGCCATCGTGGAACAGTCTGACCATGGTGATGAACTTCTCAGGGCATCCGAACTTTGCCATGATCCTCCACAGACCTTCACGACTCACAGTGTCAAAAGCCTTTGTGAGGTCCACAAAAGTGGTGTAGAGGCTGACGTTCTGCTCTTGGCATTTCTCCTGGAGTTGCCTGGTTGCGAAGATCATGTCCACGGTGCCCCGATCCTGCCTGAAGCCGCACTGACTCTCTGGTAGCAGGCCTTGCTCCAAGTGGACGGTCAGTCGATTTAGCAGAATTCTGGCCAGTATCTTCCCTGCGATGGATAATAGGGAGATGCCACGGTGGTTGTCGCATGCTTGACGGTTCCCCTTCCTCTTGTAGAGGTGGACAATAGAGGCGTCTTTGAACTCCTGTGGAATCTTCTCCTGGTTCCACACAGACTGGAAGAGGTCAGTAAGCTTCTGCGTCAGTCGGGGACTACCAGCTGCGTAGACTTCCGCTGCGATGGAGTCAGAACCCGGGGCTTTGCCACTGGATAGACTTTTAATTGCCTTCTCTACTTCTGTGAAACTTGGCGAATCCGAGAGGGAAGCGTTGGTTAGGACCTGGGGCAGGCGAGCGATGGCTTCAGCGTTGATGGAGGAAGGACGGTTGAGGACACTGTCGAAGTGTTCTGTCCAGCGCTTGAGAATCTCTTCCTTATCAGTGATCAGCGTGTTCCCATCTGCACTGAGGAGGGGGGAAGATCCTGATTTAGTGGGACCGTAGATTGTCTTGAGCGCCTCGTAGAACCTCTTCATGTCATTGCGGTCTGCATACGACTGGATCTCGTCCGCCTTCTTGCTCAGCCATGTGTCCTGCATCTGTCGGAGCTCTCTCTGCACTGTTCTTCTGATATTGGCGAATGCAGCTTTCTTAGATGTGGAGTTCGGGTCATTTAGCAGCGCTCTGTGTGTGCGGTGTTTTTCGTCGAGCAGTTCTTGAATGTACACAGTAGCATCAGGATCATCAACATGGACATCGAGCGATAACACTCGAGAACATACCGCAGAAGTAACTGGGTTATACAGGCTATCCGTGTACGGTTTGGAAATTACTGCGGCCACTTCATCATCACCGAATGTATATTATAATCCTCTACTAGTGATGCTAAATAAGAACATCAAAGAAACATTTACGTTGACATCAACGGAAATGCCCCCGAGACGTTACTGGTGGTGTCTGGAATTCATAGCTGAAACTTTTCAAGTATAATAAATCAAACACAGGGACTGACACTATTGTATAAAATATGTAAACAAATATTATACAATGAAAAAAAATATAGTTGATTTTAATCATATTTCAGATAAAATTCCAAAACAAGATGTGGACGCTCTAATGCAGTATTATAAATATTATCATAAAAAACTTTGGTGCGTAAAAAAAATGTTACAAATATTATAACAGAATACTTTGAGTGATATCATATTTACCTCAGCTAATGACTAGCTCTGGTATAATCTCAAGTGGAGCATCATTAAACCCGTTTTTGTTAATAATATCTGGTGTCGGTGTTTCTCTTGGAACAGCGTGTAAAAAAATTGAGCCTCGTCTTGCGACTAAAAAAAATGCTTGTAAAACAGCAAGTATCACCCATAAAAAATTCCTTGATCAAATACGATCTTATTTGCGGGGTATAAAATATGATATGGACAATTTAATACGCGAGTTCCGTATTATTGACAGTATGTTAACAGATATTCTACCAATGAGAGTCAGCAGATATGAAAAAGATTATCATAAAATATGGGTTACAACAGTAGATGTTTAATTTTGTATAGCTTTAGTAATATCATTATCAAATAAAATATCAACCATATTGTCAATAAATGTCATCACATCATCTGCCCAACCCGCTATTCTCACATCATTTTCAGTCGCGAATAACCACACTGACCCATATTTTGGTGATATATGATATCCAACTTTTTTAATACAATCGTTTATTATTTTATTTTCTATACCGGTATAACTTGAGGCTGCTCTAATCGAATTAAATCTCTTATAAAATTTATTTGTCAGATCAAATCCAACATGTCGGGTTGGATTATAGTGATACATTATATATAATATTTCATTTGTTTAATATGAAATTTTGTCTAAAACTATAAAAAATAATAAGTATAGGGCTGTAAAGTAGTATTGATAATTGAATTGTTCCTATCTCAGAGACCCCCTACCCCAACAAAACAAATTTTGTCAGAAATATGTTAGAAAAGTCTTATCATATGAAAGTTATCATTTTAAGCTATAAACAGCTGCTGACAAAAATGTTAACGTATAACGTTTTGGGGGGTAGGGGCGTCTCTGAGAGAGGAACCTCAAATTATCAATACTACTATGTCGCTTCACTTTTTTCTCAAACCTTTGCCACTCAAATGGAAACTTTACTTAGCTATAACTTGGAAGTCACCGTACCTAACTCAGGACATTCTGCGAGTACAGTGAGTCACCATCCTGGGCATTCTTCTCCAGCTACTTCACGGGTAGCACACGAGACATCAGCTTCATCAACTCTTTGCTATTACATTTTACAATGACGCGCGAAGAATCGGCCTTCCGGGTGTCGAATGAAGAAGTTTTCTGCATTCTGCACCGATGTTCTGCCTGCCTCATCCGTTTCA
Organism: Megalonaias nervosa; assembly: GCA_016617855.1. Classification (NCBI taxonomy): domain Eukaryota; kingdom Metazoa; phylum Mollusca; class Bivalvia; order Unionida; family Unionidae; genus Megalonaias; species Megalonaias nervosa. Next base: position 3,986 of record JAECUM010056018.1, on the reverse strand, counting down.
ATCAACAACCTGGTCTAAAAAGTTCCGGTATAAGTTCATATATTCACTAACAAGGAAGAACCTGACTACAAAATGCTTGCACAGTTTGGCAGAGTTACCATATTATGGACGACTTACGTTGTCAATTACATGACCTAAGCGTTAACCGACTTTAGTCAGCGTTCTACAAGTCCCACACTCGAGTTTTCTATATTAGATGTCTCTTTTACGACACACGGCAGTTGGTACGCAACATCGTGGCAGAAGGCTCTCAGTTGGATCTAGTATCTATGGCGATCAGTCGGAATAAACCATATCTTCTCCCACCCCAAATTCCGCAGGACATGCATGGGAATCTCTTTCCATAAGGACTCGCGTCCTTCACAGCAACCCAACATACCCTGGCAAATACTGTAGCAGCAACTGCGATCTTAGAAACGGAGGAACGAGATGCCGTGCTCTCTATCTCCACCTTTTTTAAAAACTAACAAAAAGCGAAGCTAAGCTAGCATCCTTTCTCATCTATCTACTCTTTAAAATGATCAGGGCGATGAAAATCGTAAACGAGCCACCAAGCCAATTTCCGTCCCTAAGAGTCTCAGCTCCAGCGAAGGGATCCTAGGGGTAATCAACAAAAAGATCGCTGGGACGCAGGGCACTAGGAAACATTCCTTCCGAATCTTCAACTGTTTAAAACCAGTTATCGCGAACAAAAGTGGACAATAGGCAGAAAGAGGGCAATCGCGTTTCTCTCCACAACAGCCTCATTATCTCAAACAATTTACATCTCCTCAAGGTGCTTTTATCAGGCGTCCCGGTAATGACAGGCTTCAGTTCTTCGCTGCAGAATGGGACAAGGTTTTCCGCAACGTACAATGGACGCGATAAGTGGTTTCCGAGGGACTCAGTAACACATTCAGCTCACCTACTCCATTATCGAGGGTTTCTTCAGCTACAACGATCCCCACCGACCCATTCAAAGTCGCCACTCTGCAGCAAGAAAGCTACGACCTTCTCTGGAAAATGACGGAAAAAAATCGCACGCAGTGTAAATTCTCCAGGCTTTTATGCGAGGATGTTTCTGATTCTGAAGGTAAACAACATTCTTCACCCTGTCATCGACCTAATCTCTCTCAATCAGTTCATTTTCTCCCATCGGTTCACGATGGAAAGACCACGACAGGTTCTAAATGTCGTCCAGGAGGGAGACTACGCAATGAGTATGGACTTACAAAAATGCGTTTCTTCACCTCCCCATCTATACGGCTTCCAGGAAGTTTATCGGATTCATCTGCAAAGACACCGCTTACTAATTCAGGGCATTCTCGTTCAGACTCAACATTAGTCCCTGGATTTTCGCTGGATTGATGGATCGAGTAATGGCCTACGTCCTGACCACCTCCACGGCAGAAACATCAAACTACTTGGACAACATTCGGCAAAAAAGAACAAAAAAAATAACAGGTGACTTATATCTTGGAACAAGACATGATGCCTCTTGTTACTCTCCTTCTCAAACCTTGGTGTCCTTGTCAACAAGGCTAAATCCGACCTCATACCATCTCACAAGTTTGTCCGTCTAGGTATATAGTTCAACACTCCGGTAAACAATGTATGCCTCACTCAGTAATGAGCATTGAGACTCAGTACTATGGTGGCTTACTTGCATATACTGGACAGTCTACAAGACCGAGAGTTCCTTTGCCTGTTGGGTATGCTCAATGCATATCCGCCCATTACAGTGATTCTGTTGGTCAAATGGAGGCCGAGACTTTGCGCATTGAACCAACCTCTTACAATCTGCACGAATATAAGGTTCCATCTCAGAAAATTGGGCAAACTCACTTGGCATGCTTCGAGTATACCTTTGCAAGTACAACATATATAAATCAGTCTGTATGAATGCGAACACAGAGAGCTGGGGGTCACACCACCTTCCATTATTATTGGAAGCTTTTGAGCGTGCCCCCATTCCTACCACAAGATTGTAATTTACATATCAAGAATTTCGAGATGAAAATAATTTTGAAAACTTCTCATTGGTGGCAGGAGGGTCTGCGTGGGAAGGGAGTTCTCATTCATTCCGACAACTCCACAGTTGTGACTTATCTCAAATGGCAATGTGGAGCCAAATCCCCGGACCTATGCGTTCTTTTTTGTTAATTTCTAAAGTGGTGTCTTGAACGACAGATCCAAGGTCAAGTTCGTCATATTCCTTGCCGACCAAATTTGTTAACATACTTGCTGTCCTGGAAGAATCAACTAATACAAACGGAATGGTCTAGCCATCCCTCTGTTTTCACACAATAGTGTGCCCGATTACATCGACCAATAGTGCACCTATTTGCAATAAGGTGGAATGCCCAATTCCCAACATTTGTCTCAAAAGTCCCGGATCAGAAGGCCTGGGCAGTCGATGATATTTCCATAAGTTGGAACGGGTTGGACCGTACGATTACCCTCCAACACCGCTGATTCCAAAGGTGATACGGAACGCAAGAAAATCGGAGTGTCGCCTCATCCTTATTGCTCCACTCGGATGGGAAAAATCGTGGATCAACGACTTCATCAATCTCGCAGCGGAAATCAACAGGAACAGCTGAAGCGACCACAGAGTTGCGAAACCTGCACGTCTGGATCATATTAAACAGGCCATCAGGAACAAACAGTTCTCACAACCAGCTGTGGAGAGAATCGCTGAAGCAAGACGGCCCTCCACTTTAAAAGCGTATGGAGGCAAATGGAAATTCTTTACACAGCAATGTGTCCAAGAACACATTGTATCACTGCAAGCATCAATATCTCGAATAGATAACTTCCTACTATGGCTCTTGGACGAGAAACAGTTATCACTAATTACATTCAAAGTCTGCCGTTCCTCGATCTCTGACAAACTGGGTATACATGGAAGAGAGGCTATCTGACAAAGAATGACATATCCGATCTTCTGTCCACTTTGGATTACGCACGTTTAGAAACGTTGGAGTTGTGCCCAAGTGGAACCTATCATGGATACTAACCTGGCTGAACAAGACACCATTTGAACCGATCACAAGTCCTCGTTAGTTCACTTCTCATGTAAGCCCGGCTTCCTCATTGCATTAGCAATGGCAAAAAGAATCAGCGAACTGCATGCTCTATCAGTGGACCCGAACTCTCCGACAAATGTGTCGGTATCATTCATGACAGTCCCTGCTTTAATTGCAAAGAACTAGCTCCTGTTCATGGGGAATCAGATTTTTATAGTGATGTCATGACTTTACAGTCCTCAGCCTCACTTCTGTATCCTTGGAACACGCATTACCCTCGTGATTCGAAGAACCGCGAAGCCCTTATTCTGTTTCCAGTGATACTTTACTTCGTCAAAATTTGCTTCAGAGCGCAACTTAGATCCCAGTCTAGTTTTAGTCGATGTCTGAAAATTGCCGGCGTGAGAAAGCCTCTACAGAAGATTTGTTTTACAAGATACAGCTGTTGTTTTAAAATGATGCATCTTTTGTTTTACAATGATACAGATGTTGTTTTACAAGATACAGCTGTTGTTTTACAATGATACAGCTGTAACACTTTGTTAAGGTACCGTAGTAGAATCACATAATGCAAAAATTCTAACAATCATTTTCTTTACTAGAATCACATACAAAAGTAATAACAATCATTTTCTTTATTACACAAAATGTATTTTTTTATACAAATTTAAAATTCAATTCTGAAAATTACACTTTCTAAAAATTCCTTACATTTTAACAATCTCAAGAAATTACATCATAACATTACCCTCCTGGATATTTGAGCCGAGTCCTCGAGGTTCGATAAAATGAAAAAATACACTGAGATAGAAAAGCAATAAAAAAATACAATATGACAGAAAGGTGTGCAATAGAAATTTCAACCAAAATATAATAAAAAACATATATACAAGCCTGTTAGATGAAGATAGCAAAATATTATAAGCATACAGTTCTTGTTTTCTTTTTTGTTTTTTTTTTTTGTTTTTTTTTCTTTTT